>JAMKCH010047163.1:0-11948 GCA_023653785.1 Ophioderma brevispina
CGAATTACAAAAACGGAGGTAGAATTAAAATAGGGCATATTCGCAGCACATTTTTTAAAATGCTCCAAGAACGCCTATTAAATATGGTATTTTCATTTTCGGTTTCCGTACTTGAAGTTTTAATGCATCCTCCTGTATTGATTTTTAACACTAATACAATGATACGTGGATCATCTTTTTTTAAATGTAATTGACCGTTTGAAAGAAATTGTTCAATTTGTAGGTTGTCCAGGTGAAGTTTCTGGACGCCTACCCCCCGCAGCCGCACTCAGTGCTGTAGCCTGCTAAAACTAACACGGGCATCCGTCTCATTCAAGTCCACGGTAAGGGTCTTTAGCCGGCTGACCTTGTTTTTCAGTTTGTAAGACTTATGGACCCATCTTTTTCACATTCTGGCGGACAATTGATATTATTATTAAAGAACAATATACAGATGTTTAATCTTCAAAAGGAATTTTATTATGGGAATAACAGCCATTTTTGAAAAATAAAGATTTGATGACGTCATTGCATTGATTGGTTTATTATTTTGCTTCGGGACCCCATTCAGGGAAAATGACGTAACGTATCCCTACATTGGAAAACGCAACCGATATCGTCATCGTACGTCGTTTTGAATCAGTAGGGAAAGGTAAATTTTTTACTGGTTAGACATAATACACGGTGTCTTTTGGAAACAAATAAATAGCACTTTGGGCAGTGGGTCATGTACAGACCTTGATTTAACATAGTCGGATTTATATATATCGGTCGCCCCCGAGAGCAAACGATATCTGATACCTTACCGTAGCCTGGTACCTGACACGTGACACCACACTATTCATCTCGATACCGTTTATAACTACAATCCGGCAAAGCAGCAATTCAAATTCTGTATCTCTGTTGTCACAGCGTATCGATCAAGATGTGAAGAACTATACAGGTTGGTTCTGTACAGGGAGGTAGGACACGATCTGCTCGATTGGGGCATTGGGGATTTCCAAACTGTATTTGTGAAACTGCTACATGCATTACTATGGCAGTCTCGGTCCCAGTGACATTATCAAAAATCAATCTCTTAACCTTTGTTCCAAAGATCTTAGTAATATCATGATAAAGTAAAAAAACAATATGAAGTTCACATCAATCATGCTTCTGTTAATTACCTGTTCATACTCAAAACTCCAGAAACTTCCCCAGCAAAAGTAATCTCTATCAACATAATACCCTTGAACATCCGCGCCATGGCTTACAGATCTATGCGCTCTGGAGCCATGGGCACCGATACACTCTAATGTCAAAACAGCCCTATTAGAATTATTATACACCCAAAACCATTGCACTCCTGATAAAAATATCGTCAAAAGCGGTTCATTTGACAGCACAGTAAATCTCTAAAAGTTTGAAACAACAACTTAGCTCGGTTTCATCCACAATAGGTGTATTTCTATTGGGACCATTTACTGGAAAAGAACAGATAAGGGATTAACATGTGCTCAATAGAAACTGACTCCCTCACTATTTACCGGTAATCACCCTGCAAATTTTTCCTTCTTGAGGAAGGAAAATACGTGTCACTTTACCGGTAAACGCCCATAAAACACACCCGTCCGCGACAGTGGCAATGCAGCCGGAAACGAAATTGATATTACTGCATGATTACGATCGACGATATGCCTCTCCGTGTGGACGCGTAGACAAGAGAGATTAGGGGAAGAATCGGCGGTGCCTCCCCGATCTTACATACATCCCCTCTCGCCGCTTGTACAACTGAATGTCCTTCTAACCCGTCTCTGACCTTTTCACGAACATTTAACCCACCTAACCTATCATTTGCCTCTGAAGTTTGACTGTAAAATGTCAAATCAACATCAATCCTACTATCGCAGATCCGCCATAGTTTTTTTGTTGAAAAAGTCCACCTACAATGCTTTGCGTTGACCTCAGTGTACGACCTTTTGCCGGCAAATTTTTATGTGGAGTTGATCGACAACATCCAGGGTATATTTACCGTAAACAGCGCACCAATAAACTGACCGTTTCCACCTTTTCCTTGCTCTTCCCGGATAAGAGATTTTCCCGGAAAATGCAGGATATTAAGAGAAACACGCTTAATGTTGTTTTAGTCGATAATTGAATTAAAGTCTGAAGTCGCCATGTAATGACTGAACGGGAGATCCCAAACGTTGGTGGGTGTCTACTGTAGCCTGCGGCGTGTGCGCGTATCACCACAGGTGTCACGGATGTCTAGCACCTTGTCCTGGTGATGGCTTTCAGGTGTCAAGAGGCGCACACGTCGGGACATAAACCAATATGACCTCATTAATTGTCAATATGATGGGCTAGTGAAAATAGCGGGAAAAATAGCCATTCCTAAGATGGGAGTTTAAAGGGCGGGGAATTTTTTTTGTCCCCTCGACCAGGGAAAAACTTAGTACATGAGTCTATGACATCCGGGCTTTTTCGGAGGAAAATTTTCGACTAAGTTCACAGACCTTGTTACCAAGTTGGGTGGATCCCTTTAGTTGATTAGTATCCGGTATTAATCTTCCCATAAGTACGACGTACCAGGTCTGGTAACACCAGACCTGTACAAACGATGCCCCTTATTATTACATACTAGGTTGATTGGTAACTTTTGATATATTATTTTTGGACAATACACAATATAATTCGGCATGGCCCGATCGCTAATAGCCTCATCCCCAGGGACCACAGATTTTACTGGAAAGAAAGCTACTATTTTATTCTCATTTACCCTGTGAAATTTTTTAGGGCTAAAAGATGTTTGGGTTTGGGAAGTTACAAAAGAAAAATGTGCCCCATTTTGGTCAACCAATATGCATTTTACACAGTACTCTATGGTGCTTATAGTCCGTTGGCTGGGTGGGTCCCCGTGTTCATGAGATGTGCCTTCACGCCATGGACTAGACCATAGACATACCAAGAAAGGTGAAGGGTAGACTTTGGGCTACCCCCGCACTTTTTTCGCTAAGGGGTTTTCAAAATGGCCGCCAAAATGCCATTTAACACATATAATGAGTTTTCATAGCCAATATATGGATGAAATGCCCAGTTTTCTAAATTTTGTTTATGTGAAATGTATAGAGCGGTAAAATTCACTACTTAAATGTATTGCTAATGGAGGGCGCTTTTTCAAAATGCGCTGCCAAATGCAAATTTAGCACCTCATAATTCATATGAATGTTTAATTGCCATAAAATGGGGTTAAATGGTCCAGTTTTCAGCTCTATACATTTCACATAAACAATATAGAAAACTGGGCCATCATCCCCTATAGCGAAAAAGTCCGGGGTAGCAAAAGTCTACCCTCACTTTTTTGGTATGGCTGATGGTCCCTAGGTCCTTCTGTGAAGAGTAACTTAGGGCATACATTCTCATGCACATGGGGACCCACCCAGCAACTGACTATTACAACATCATGTTTTTTAGCCCTCACATCAAAACAGATTGAAATATCGGTGCGAAACTGTACCGTTGGGGTTTTGGGGTGAAGTCCATTCCATCACTCCCCCTTTAGCACCAAAATTGTTTCTTTTGCCAATTTGTTTTGGGTCAACTCAAAAATAGCTTTGGCAGCTAGATGATTTCAATTATCAACGGGCTTTTCTGTGGGGCCTGATTAGATAGCAGCCATTCAAAAACATTTTTGTTTTCTTTATTACTTGTTTGTCCAATAAACCTTTGAAACATTATTGGTAGGTGTTCTACAACCGATAAGTTCAAATTGAGAGAAATAGTATCAAAACACAATTCTCCTCCTGTCCCTTTGTGACATTGGTAAATTGACCGGAGCACTTTTAACTTTATGAAATCTTTTTTTTACTTTTTTAAATGAACTTGAGATTGTTTAAAAGTTAGCTTTGGTCACCTCATGCTCATTTACACCATTTACCCGTGACCCCTTTTGGGGTCGTGACCGGGGTTGTAAATACTGGATAGAACCTTTCAAATGAACATCCGAAACGTTCGTAGAAAAATAAACATACGTGAGCGTGGTTTATACACCCTTCGCATACATTCATGTGGATATGACCTTAAAGAAGTCCCCTGGCTAACCTAAAATTGGTTTAAAGCATAAGTAGGCACCTTTTTTTTGGGGGGGGGGGGGGGGGGTCAAAAGGGGAAAAAAAGCTGCCCCCATTTTTCAAAAATTTGGAGTTTTTTACACATTGCATTGGTAACTGGTGTTATATCGCCTCCATTTTTTCTTATTAAACTTTTTTAAAAATATTTATTTGCTCATTTTATTTGATAAAGATTTCTCACGGGAAAGCACTTTGTTTACCTATAAAATAGATCAAAGGGAAACCCAGTTTTTGTTGCTAAGTGCACCGGTTGTAGAATTTCACCACTAGGGGAAGTGGGGGAAAATTCCCCCAGGATTCTGAACTTAGAAACTTGTTTATGCTTTTGAGACCAAAACATTGTAAGATCCGGGAATTCCCCCACAAAGTTATATATATGAAGGGATGATTGTGTGAAATCTGATTTGATGGTGCAAGGGCTGTTTATGCATAAGGATGATGTATTGATTTTGTTTAGAAAGGGGAATCTAGCTTTGTGAAGTCAATATAATGAGAGATTGAGTAAGGACTCTCTGCCAGCATTCACTACTAACAAGTATCTAGAGATAGCTCGTTTTTTACTCTGCATTAAGGAGCAGACATGTAAATTACCTAGTGCCAGGATCTATAATTCCATGAGCATAGTTGCTGTAATTATTCTATCTACTGTCGATCTTGAAGCCGAAAGTGCTGGGGAATCAAAATAGGAATTCCAAATTGGTGGACAGATAGAAATCGTGTTGATTATCTTGGAACTGATATACTGTGGATTTATTATCGTCAAGGGACTTATGTAATCTTCCGTCTTGAACTGCTGGACAAGTTACCTTCAGGACGAGAAGATTCCCATGGAATATTACCCGAGGATGTATAAGCGTGACTTTGCATACTGTCACTTTTGTTTGGGAGTCTTCGCTGTGAGGACATATCCTCGTTGAACTGCAACCCCTTCAACATAGGATACTAGAAACTTTATAAGTATAATAAACTTAAATACAACAAACAAAAATGTGTAATTATATGTACTTTTGTTTGGACATACCAAATTCTTAAAAAAAAAAAAAAAAAAAAAAAAAAAAAAATTTCATTATATAAAATTTAAAGCACTTGTGCCAAGGCTCATTAATTTGTGGTTTGAAAGGTATTCTGACCTTAGACGTCTACGAGACGTCAATAACACTGGCTAGTAAACTAACGTGGAATGTTAAGCCGACAATTGTCTAGGTGTCACCACAAAGAATTTTGTACTAGAATAATTATTATCGGGGATCCCGATAATAATACAACGGCTGCTGGAAACGGCCTTCCCAATGTGAAATAGCCGGGAAAAGCGCCATGTCGTATCTACGGCTCATCCATTGGTTTGGTTTTAATAGTCAGGCAGCCAAGTTCGAGGTTATTTTTTCTCGAGGTGGCAACTGTTTCGTCAGAGACTGTACATAAACGTAGCATTTCCAGCTCTGCCGTTAAGTCATCTGGGTCCCGATTCTAATTACAAAATCGCTTATTTTGTGATTAAATACGCATTTTTTTAGTCATTCCGTTCGGATGTATAGTTTCCTAGACAATTAACCAACGTAAACTGTGCAAAATATCAATATGAAAATTGGGGGCGCTCTTCAACAAAATGTGCTAATATGCTTTAAGTTTTTTTCTGATGTTTTTCAGTTAAAGTTGTGTATTTTTGTGTTTGTTTGGCCATATGATATTTTCGCCTGCACCAAGTTTTGGTCATAAGCACCACTGGCTCAAGACTCAGTGGTTTGTGTTTAGAAGTTCAGCTCTACTGACCTATATGTGACTTTACTTCGACCCATTTGTAAAAATAATAAAACTTATTTCCATACCACATAAGGTGCTATAACCACAAAACTTGCTAAGGAACTACAAGGGAAGGCCAAGACTCGTGTGTGCGTTTACCAGCTTGGAACCGCTCATGACCTCTGTGACCTTTGACCCCAGTGTTACATATTTTGGGTTTGTGTTTTTTTGGCCCATATCCCTGTCGATAGCGTCAAACTTTGACATAAGAACCACTGGCCCTTTGACCCTCGTGATCCCATTGTGTAAACAATATTTTTCGCGGGTTTCACGGTCACCTGGGTTCGCGATCACTAGTTTCGCGCTCACCCTGGCTTGAATATCTTTGGGTTTTGCGGTTTGCTTGACCGGGAATGAGCCCTATGCAAGCGGTCTACATTTCTGCTCTCACAAAGAGGGGCCAACTCCTGTTACAAGAACGCCTTGTATCATCTAACCTGTCAGCTTCAGTATGCATGTGTGCCTAATCGCATGTGCAAATTCGACCTACTCTGCAAGACCTTTGCACTTTGGTATTTTCTGTCTGAACGGACATAATTTCAGCAATCAGTAGCCTATAGAACACTGTGATATGAGCATTGGTTCACAACACCAAAATGATTGATAGAATCAACTGAAAATTAAGATGCTTTGTCAAGGGTGTCTGTAGTGAACCATAATGAATAAATACACAGAAGATGTTTTTAAACATGAATGCCGAACCTTTAAGATCACTCACACTTTTCCCCAAATCATCGTGCATAACTATCAACCACTTTTGTTAGGGCTGTGTTCCAAACCTTTAAGCCATAATGCACATTTTGTGAAGAGCGCCCCCAATTTTCAAAATTTGATATTTTGGCACAGTTTTTACGTTTGGTGATTGTCCCTAGGAAACAATACGTGTGAACGAGAATGCTAAAAAATGGCGTATTTATCATAAAATAAGCGATTTTGGTAATAAGAATTTGGATCCCAGATTGGACTTAACGGCATAGCTGGCAAATGCTACTTTATGTCCGTCCATGATGAATCGTGCCATCCTCGACAAATACCCTCTAACTTGATTTTGCCTAACCATTAAACAACTAATGGATGAGCGGTACACCTACATGCCGCTTTTCCCTGCTATTTCACATTGGAAGGCCGTTTCCAGCGCCGTTGAATATTATCGGGGATTCCCGATAATAATTATTCTAATTACAAAATCCTCCTTCCGTTTGTGAGACACAGACATTTTCTATCTTAACCATTCACATGTAAGGTTTACTACCATGTTACGAGGCACCGTGTAAAATTTTTTTTTTGAAAAATTGGGGGTGCTCTTCAAAAAAATGTGCTAATATTGCTTTAAAGAAGGGCTCATTTTTACAAACAGAAATTAGTTGTCTTTTATTCATTACTTTACTGTCGCAAACCTGTGGTGGTTTCTGGCAAATCACGTTCAAGCCATTCATAGGGCTTTTCTTTTTCACTGTTTCCAGTTTTTTTTAAAAATTTGTAATTTACTTATTTGTTATTCTATTACTACTACTGTAATTGATTACAGTACTTGGCCATTGCTACTACTGTAATTACAGTACTTTACAAAATGATTAAAACTACAACAGCAAATGGGATTCCTTTTAATTCAGTATTAAAGTAAAAACGTAAAATACATTATTTAGCATTTAACGAAATTTTTTAACATCATTCCAATAATCCACAACAATACTCCTCTTCATGGCCATACAGTCTTAATTCCATATGGATCACTCTTCCTGTGGCTGATACAATCGCATACCTTTATCCTGTACCTGTAGACACATACCTATACACACCCTGATCACCCCATTTGCCAACAAACAACTCTCCTTGCTTACTGCAGCACACATACCTACCCCATGATCTAATCCAGGAGAGGCTGAATGATCCTGTGGATTGTGACCTGATGGTCAATCAAAAAAAAAACACAAAAAAAATATTAAACAAAAAAACCACAAACAAAAAAAATACTTGCATGGTGTTGTCATCAATTAAATGAACAGTTTCTCATCTGGAGTACATGCAATCTTGCGTGGGGATGCTGGTGTTGCAAACTTGACACTGCGGGTACATCAGGCTGATGACTACACACATTCTTGTTTTCATGCCAACAAATCCCGTTATAGACCTAATCCTACTCTGACCTACCTCTTGAATCTACAGCAACTAAGTTAGGACTGCATGGCTTATGTGACATCATATGTGGGAAGGGTAATAAGGCAGGAATTCCTGACTATTATAGATGTGGGAAATTCTTGCGCCCAGGTATTATGTATTGGTTACTTGGAGTAATGGCAATATCCAAGGCATTAACAGGAGAGCCTTCGAGAACACACTTGACATCACCATTTCTAGAGACACTGTCACAGGTCACACTTACTATCACTGCTATATATCACCATTAGGCTGAATACAATACCACTGAGGACTTAGCTTTGTGGTTAGCCTTATCTGTCCACATTCTTTCCATTGCTTTCTTTGTATTGCTCTATCAGGTGATTGCTTGCCGTAATTAATCCGGTTACCGCAGGTGGCTACGCATTGTGGTGTGGATTGTGGAATTAAGGTGTGATAAACCTGTTTTCTGCTGATATGGGAGAAGAGTTGTTTGCTGCTGTCAAGTACTCCCCACCACTTGATTACCTACGACCAATCTACTTGGTATGGGGGTTGCTCTCTTCTCTTTCAGCGGATAAATCCCCAACGTTTATATATTGTGATTTTGGGTATATTCGAATTTGACGTTACTCCGTTTGCTGTCTGCTGGCATAGGTGGAGTTTGGATATTTGCTGTAGTTTAGATGACAAGGAGGAGTATGTAGCGGGGATCTCATATTCTGATCCGGATTGACTACTTCTGTT
Source organism: Ophioderma brevispina (assembly GCA_023653785.1). Lineage (NCBI taxonomy): Eukaryota > Metazoa > Echinodermata > Ophiuroidea > Amphilepidida > Ophiodermatidae > Ophioderma > Ophioderma brevispina. Next base: position 8,754 of record JAMKCH010047163.1, read on the forward strand.
CCATGCTCTAATCACTCTTCACAGTAGCTAGTTTAACTTCAAAGGTTTTTTTTTTTTTTCTTGACCATTGATCTGTTGTATTCCTGTCATTTTTCCTCTTGTTGATATCTTGCTCATATCTTTTAACAAAGCTTTCGCATCGTTTGATAGCTTCCTTCTTTCCGGTGGACTGCAATCTTTTGTGCATTTGCAGCACTTTCCAAGGTGCTCTCCTGCTCATTTGTGGACGCAATCTCTGTACTTCTGGGCTCCACCTCCTACCTTCTTGAGAGGTTTTGCAAGGATGCGGCTGTCTCTTGGCTGCTTCCTCAGCTTTGTGAACCTGTGACAGTGTTAGCTTGGGTCATAATCGTCAGAAAATGGAGTAGCCACATTTCTCACAATATGTATCGCTTTTTCTCACCAGCATGGTTTTCACAGTCTTGAATACAGATTTTGCCTGAGGATGAAAAAAAATCAAATCAATTGGATTGTTATTACATTTCGTATTTTTACCCCTTTATTTGCAACTAGGTTTTTTGAAAATTTTTCAAAAATAAAAGTCTGCTACAACCTTTAAAATATAATGTTAATCTAAGTAAAATGTTTTGCAGCAATCTAGCCAACAACACTGTAAATTGTTACAGTACAAACACTGTAAAAAAATACAATAAAAATCTGTATATTACAAGTCATCCGCCAGAGGGCAAAATTCGTAAGTCACATAATAGCAACAAACACACTAAGCCAATCACATGCCCCCACTAAACCCATCACATAGCCCCACACTAAGCAACCACATATCCGCAACTATTCAATTCAATTCAATTCAATTTATTTTTCAGCATAACATAATCGTACATGACAGAAATGAATAATATAGTATAATAAAATACATAACATAAAGTATCATTTAACAACTGCGCTAAGATTAACAGGTGAGGGATATGATTGCTAGGACCAGTGAATGGACAACACCCGAAGGGCTTATAGTTATTGCTGCCCTGTAAACCATAAAGTAAAGATATACTCGATAATTACAAAAAAGACACAAGTAGGGGATGATCTAAAATATTACATAGGTAATATATATAAAAAAAAAACAACACAACAAGAAAACAACGAATATTCTAATGCTAACCAAACACTTAACGGGAATACACGATACGGGAATTGCCAGGACAGACTTTTCAACATGTCCTGCTGAGTTATGGAATACTATTGCATATTGAGGAAGCAGAGGTAGGAGAGGAAAAGTTTGAAGGGACAAACAGTCAGGATTAGCGATAGAATGAGATGAAGAATACAGTGAGGAGAGAAAAAACGGACTTGGGGATAATTTAATAAGAATTGTACTGTTGATGAAATGTTTTTTCAGTGGAGCTTTAAAAGATTTTTGTTTGTAATTGTAGTGGATGGACTTCTGGAAGATCTTCCAAAGTTTTGCGCCGTGATACTGATAAGTGCTTTTCAGAGGAAGATTTTGGAGGGGACGATGAAGTTTGTCAGCTTGTCTGGTATTATGGCTGTGGATTTGTCTGTGTGGTACAGTATTGCTTGAGGTCGGAGGTAACCACGATCGTTGATAGTCAAACATGAAGAGCGCTGTTTTGAAGTTGATTAAGGTGCTCTAGTTTTTAAGTGTTTTCAGTGAGTGACTAATGGTACAGTGTGAGTTCTATGGGGTGAGTTTGTGATAGATGGTGCGAATGCCCATTTCTTTTCTTGTGATGTTTAGTTTGCGGAGTCGTGAAGATAGTTTGGAGGCCCAGATGATTACCGTAGCTAATGTATGGGAGAACTAGTTGTTGTATAGTGATGTTAAGGTGTAGTCTGGAAAGTGGTATTTAACTCTGTAGATTGTACCAATGGCGTGATACGCTTGGTAGTGACCGAGTTGATGTGTTTCATTCCAGGTTAGTTTAATCGTCGATTGTTATGCAAGAAATTTGGTTAGTGTACCACCACTGGGAGATTGTCTGGGTTTATCTATTGTTAATGTTAAGTTTGATTGTGATTGGTGTTTTGTGTAGAGACAAAGCATGTAGTTAGTTTTTGAAACATCGAGAGAAAGTTTGTTAGCCCGAAAACCATCAAGTGATTTTTGCGAATTCGTGATTCATGCTGTTAAAAAGCGCATTAATGTAGGGTTTGAGAGAAAATGTTTGTGTCATCTGCAACTAAGATTAGTTTTAGTGTATTAGAAGATGTTTGTGATGTCATTCATGTAATGATGAAAAGGAGGGGTCCAAGGATTGAGCCTTGCGGGGCCGCCAACTGTGATAGGTTTGATTGATGATGCGAGGGAGTGTACATAGACTGAGTGTGAGCGGTTAGTTAGGAAACTCCTGACCACTCCAAGCTACTCCACGGACACCGTAAGATTCAAGCTTGTGAAGAAAGCATGTTGTGGTCCATGGTGTCGAAAGCCTTTGGAGAGATCCAGGAATAACCCCATGGTGTGGGTTTATTTTTAAGTGGGAAGGTTAGGTTGGTAAGTTAGTTCAAGGATTGCCATGTAAGTTGATTGTTTGGGCCTAAAACCGTAGTGTTCATCGACAAGAATGTTGTGCTTATCGAATAATGTAGAGACGTGTGTACATAATTTTTTTTCAAGTATTTTATGAAAAAGATGGAAAGAAAAAGACATGGGCCTGTAATTTGCAATGTTCTGTGTATCTTTGTTTTTTATAAATAGAATGCGCTTTTGGCTGATTTGAGGTGATCTGGAAAGTTTCCGGTGAGATGTGGTTAAATCTGGCACAGAGGCGATATGGTGTTATCATATGATTTGTAGCAATCCCAGGACTATCTTGTTCGTACCCTGCCCTTTTTACCAGGTTGTAGAGATGAACAGTTTGGTGCATTTCATCTTCATGACTGGATTCATTAAATTGAGGTAAATGTTTTTTTGGAAGGTGTTTCTTAAAAGGGTTATTGGAAGGTGGAATTTTATCGCCAAGTTTTTGCCCAGGTTAGTGAAGTGAACGTTTGAATGCGTTAGCTTATGTCAAGCGGGTCGGTTATCTGCTTATTATTGTGAGTGAAATGGTCAAGGGATTTGGGTTTAGTGTGATCCTTCCTTCCTAGAATGTTGTTGAGGAATGTCGAGGTTTTGGTAAGATCATTTTAAGTTTCTGAATTTGTTCTGTGTTGTGTTTTTCCTTGGCAATACGAATAGTTTGAGTTAATTTGTTTGTTTGTATTGTTTGTTTG
>JAMKCH010047164.1:0-12553 GCA_023653785.1 Ophioderma brevispina
TGAATTTAATGCAATAAAATATTGTCTTGAACTAATACTAATTTTAACACCGAGAAAAGGAGTCAGACTCGTAATTATTTTACAATAAAACTCTAGCCTTATCAATAAGGGTGATGAGAATACATACAATTTCGAGCTAAAATTGTGACAGACGAATGTTAGCCTCCAGTGAGATTCGAACTCACGACCCCTGGTTTACAAGACCAGTGCTCTAACCACTGAGCTATGGAGGCCGTGCATGCGTTAGTTATTCTATATGTCACAATACGGTATCGTCTATAACTTGCATATTGTTAGGTATCGGAATAAATTGAATGCATATATAGCGACTATTTTCTCTTTGGACTTAAATGCAATAAAATATTGTCTTGAACTTACCACTATACTGAGAGACTATAACTTTTTTGTGAATTTGTGTCCTAGATTAAAAAGCAAAATACATATCTGGTGAAATTATGCACCTTTTGGAATTCTGACAGCGATTAAGGCAAAGACATCAAATCCTTAACACAAAATGTAAAGAAAAACACAGACAGACAAACAAACAAGCAAAAAAATAAAACAACAATAATAAAAGACCTTAAAAGATATCAGCCTCCAAAGAGATATGAACTCACGATGCCTGGTTTAGAAGACCAATGTTATAACTTCTGTGCTATTAAGTAAAAATTCGTTTGATAAAGACAGTTGTTACCTTTAAATCTGTGCATATAACAACATACAATAATGACGACTTAGTCCAATTATATATAAATTTCTTAATTATACATAAATTTCTTTTTTATTTGACAGTCTTAAACACACCACGACGAATTAATAATAAGCAAACCCATCACTTAGCAAAGAAAGTAAAAACTTAACTGGAAGTATGTCAGCTTCGAACTCACGAACTCTGGTTCTTTATTTAGGCCAGTGCTCTAAATATTGAGGATGCTGTGGAAACCGTGTATTTGATAATCGTGCTCTAAGATATACTCATTTTAACACCGAGAAAAGGAGTCAGACTCGTAATTCTTTTACAATAAAACTCTTACCTAATCAATAAAGACGATCTGAATACATACAAATTTCGAGCGAAAATTGTGATTTACATAGAAGAATGTTAGCCTCCAGTGAGATTCGAACTCACGACCCCTGTTTTACAAGACCAGTGCTCTAACCACTGAGCTATGGAGGCCGTGGATGCGATAGTTATTCTATATGTCACAATACGGTATCGTCTATAACTTGCATATTGTTAGGTATAGGAATAAATTAAATGCATATAGCGACTATTTTCTCTAATTACACCTTTTTACCTTTGGGCTTTAATGCAACATAATATTATCTTGAACTTACCACTATACTGAGAGACTATAACTTTTTGTGAATTTGTGTCCTAGATTAAAAAGCAAAATACATATCTGGTGAAAATATGCACCTTTTGGAATGCTGACAGCGATTAAGACAAAGACATCAAATCCTTTACACAAAATGTAAAGAAAAACACATCACAGACAAACAAACAAGCAAACAAAAAATAAAACAACAACAACAATAATAGACCTTAAAATACATCAGCCTCCAAAGAGATATGAACTCACGATGCCTGGTTTAGAAGACCAATGATATAACTCCTGAGCTATTGAGTGAAAAATTCGTTTGATAAAGACAGTTGTTATATAACAACATGCAATAATGACGACTTTGTCAAATTATACATAAATATCTTAATTATACATAAATTTCTTTTTCTTTGACAGTCTTAAACACACCACGACGAATTAATAATAAGTAAACCCATACACTTAGCAAAGAAAGTAAAAACTTAACTGGAAGTACGTCAGCTTCGAACTCACGAACTCTGGTTCTTTAGGCCAGTGCCCAAAACACTGAGGATGCTGTGTATTTGATAATCGTGCTCTAAGATATACTAATTATAACACCGAGAAAAGGAGTCAGACTCGTAATTCTTTTACAATAAAACTCTTACCTAATCAATAAGGACGATCTGAATACATACAAATTTCGAGCGAAAGTTTTGATTTACACAGAAGAATGTTAGCCTCCAGTGAGATTCGAACTCACGACCCCTGGTTTACAAGACCAGTGCTCTAACCACTGAGCTATGGAGGCCGTGTATGCGTTAGTCATTCTATATTTCACAATACGGTATCGTCTATAACTTGCATATTGTTAGGTATAGGAATAAATTGAACGCATATAGCGACTATTTTCTCTAATTACACATTTTTACCTTTGGGCTTTAATGCAACATAATATTGTCTTGAACTTACCACTATACTGAGAGACTATAGCGTTTTGTGAATTTGTGTCCTAGATTAAAACGCAAAATACTAGCTGTGAAAAATATGCACCTTTTGGAATGCTGACAGCGATTAAGACAAAGACATCAAATCCTTTACAAAAGTAAGAAAACCCATCACAAGACAACAAACAAGCAACAAAAAATAAACAACAACAATAAAACTTAAACTACAATCGGCCTCCAAAGAGATAGGAACTTCACGATGCCTGGTTGTAGAAGACAAATGATATAACTTCTGAGCTATTGAGTGAAAAATTCGTTTTATAAAGACATTTTTTATAATAACAAACATGCCATAATGAACGACGTTGTCAATAATACATAATATCTTAATATACATAAATTTCTTTTTCTTTGAACAGTCTTAAAACACCACACGAAGTATAATAAGTAAACCCATACACTTAGCAAAGAAAGTAAAACGTACTGGAAGTACGTCAGCTTCGAACTCAACAGAACTCTGTTCTTTAGGCGTTGCCCAAAACACTGAGGATGCTGTGTATTTGATAATCGTGCTCTAAGATATACTAATTATAACACCGAGAAAAGGAGTCAGACTCGTAATTCTTTACAATAAACACTCTTAACTATCATAAGGACGATCTGAATATACAAATTGTGGAGCGAAAGTTTTGATTTACACAGAAGAATGTAGCCTCCCAGTGATATTCGAACTCACGACCCGGGTTACCAGACCAGTGCTCTAACCGCTGAACTATGGGAGGCCGTGCATCGTATTCTATATTTCACATACGGTAATCGTCTTATAACTTGCATATTGTTGGTATAAGAGAATAAATTGAAAACGCCATATGCACTTTTCTCTAATTACAAACATTTTTACCTTTTGCTTTAATGAACATAATATTGTCTTGAACTTACCACTATACTGAGAGACTATAAGCTTTTTGTGAATTTGTGTCCTAGATTAAAAAGCAAAATACATCCGGTGAAATTAATGGCCTCCCCTTTTTGGAATTCTGACAGCGATTAAGGCAAAAACATCAAATCCTTTACACAAAATGTAAAGAAAAACACATCACAGACAAACAAACAAGCAAACAAATAAAACAACAACAATAAAAGACCTTAAAAGACATCAGCCTCCAAAGAGATATGAACTCACGATGCCTGGTTTAGAAGACCAATGATATAACTCCTGAGCTATTGAGTAAAAATTGGTTTGATAAAGACAGTTGTTATATAACAGCACGCAATAATGACGACTTTGTCCAATTATACATAAATTTCTTAATTATACATAAATTTCTTTTTCTTTGACAGTCTTAAACACATCACGACGAATTAATAATAAGCAAACCCATACACTTAGCAAAGAAAGTAAAAACTCTAGCCTAATCAATAAGGACGATCTGAATACATACAAATATCTAAACTCTAGCCTAAGTAAATAAGGACGATCTGAAAACATACAAATCTCGAGCAAAAAATGCTTTACATAGACGAATGATAGTCTCCAGTGAGATTCGAACTATTACGAACCCATACTGTGTTACAAACATTACTCTAGTGTATGGACGTCAATCATTCTATGTTTCACAATACAGATTCATCTATAACTTGAGCCATAATTGTTAGTATCAGAATAAGTTGTGAATGTATTAGCAACCTTTTGGGCTCGAATTAATCATTTTTACATTAAGTTAATGGCAACAGAATATTGTTGGAATAACACACTACAGCACTATAGTGAAAGACCATAACTTTTTTGTTAGTTTTATGTTGAGATTAAAAAGCCAAAAATACAATACAAGAAAAAAAATCAAGAAACATAAAATTGTGCAAGCCGGTGTCATTAATACAGTGTCCGGGGGACTGAGTGTCCTTACCACCACCATCGCCGACTTGGTTTCCATTGAGTGCTGTATGGCATCATTTGTTTCAGCACGGTACTCAAATGTACTCGTCTACAAGGTCACGGTTATTCCCGTTACATGTTGCTATGGTAGCTAGGACACTCTTCTGGGGACACCAGTTCTTTACCGGATTCGGTGCTCACAAACAACGAAAAGTGAACACTGCCATAATACGCTTTTCACCCGTCGCATGTCAATTTTTCCCACAAATGCCTTCGATATTTTTCCAGTTTTGACCAATTTCAAAACAACCGGCTTCAATTTTGCAATTTTTTCTCAAATTGCTATATATGAACAGGAAATACGTAGTGGATGAGCCGGACACGCTGACGTACCCCAGTTCAGACCACAGCATGTGAGGAACACGAATACATGCCCCCACTCGGTACACACCGTGCGCATATGAGTTTCAGTGTCGTAGTTTCTTTTCAGTTATTTTTTAGTGCGGGATTCTTTTAAATACACGCGAGAACTATATAGCAGATTATACTCGGAAGCGAATAGGCGTTAGTACTTTTTCAGAACAAAAAAAAACCAAGAGGTAAAGTGCCAAAAACCGGAGTGTTAACTTTAGCACATGGGTGTTAATTGTAACACCCTCATGGGACCGCACCAACTGGTGTTACACCATTTCGGTGTTAAATACCACCATGATAGTGTTATATTAACACCCATTTAGGTGTTACAATGTATGTACACCGCATTCCAATGTTAATTATTTTACACTGCTAGTGGCTAAATTGACATCTGGTGGTCATTTAACACCCTCCTGGAACCATATGGGATCGTACCCTCTATGTAATTAACCCAACATTGGTGTTGAAAAATTTATTTTGTAACGTCTGACATTTTGTGAGAAATGATTGATTTTGTTATTGTTCTTCTTTGTAACCTGTTTACTTTAAACATTTCAATAAGCATATCACCAAAATTGCATAATTCAAATTGTGCAGCACCACCGTCGTGTTAATCCTACATTTCGTCCCCGATAACTAACCCCGACAAGCTTGACACCTAATTGGTGTTAAAATTTTAACACTCCAGTTTTTTGAGTGTCTGTTACGTCGTCACAAAAAAAAAAAGCCCACGGGGGCCAATCTTCTCCGCCCGTTTTCAGCAAATCGGGATTTGTGTCGAAAAGTAATGTTTTAAAAAGCTTATTTTTGGGGCAATTTTAAAGAATTTTTAGTAATCATTTACGAAATAAATTCATGTAAACTAAATAATTATGTGGCAATAAGAGCAATGAAGAGGATATATGATTCCATTGCGAAACCTCTTTAAAGTGGCACTGGCACATTTTTCACAAAATATGAAATGTCCTTCAATTTGGCTCTCAAATGATAGCTAGGCCATTGAAGAACAGAGATATATTTACACATAAAAATAACATACCCAAAACAGATCTAGGGACATTGATATGAGGATAAAGACATCCAGGTAAACTTTTAAGTCCACTTTTAAGGTTTTTCATAACTTAATCACAATGTTATATTACAACATGAATATTTTTTGACTCGTACGCACTGATATTAAAACCACAAGGTTATAGACCGATCAAAACAGTGTGCATACGTGGGAAACAGGCATACGCTGTGCGTGTTCTTGTGTTAACGCCATTTTCGTCGTCTGCTGGAATTTACGGGTCGCCGGCGACGTTACATTAATAAAATCTTCTTTTTACCCATAATTAAGCGATTGTCTTAATAATTTCGGGTAGGGCTTTGTATATAAAAGCCTTACAACAATGCAAAAATAATCGATTTTTGAAAAAAAATCCTTGAGGGCGCAACTATTTTTCAAATGTGCCAGTGTCTCTTTAAATGTATAACCATGAAATGTAGAGAATGGATGTCAAGCGATTTTCGGCAAACAAAATAAACTTGTTTGTTTGTTTCTGTCTTTCTTTGTTTCTTTTTTTCCCTTTCTTTTATAATTGTTCTATTGCTCACCATATCAAGAGCACATTGAACGTAAACTTTTATATTTGTCATTCAAATACAAATGAGGAATATAATATGTCTATTTTAATGACCCATTCCAATTCAAATTAATACATTGACATCATTAGCGATAGGACATAACTTGTTTTCCATGTTTCCGAATTAAGTAAATATTACAAGAGCTACAGTGTAAAATGACGTTACTGTGTTGATGATCCTTTTTCTTCTGTATACAATTCTCTGAACTACGTCTCATCGCCTGCATGAGAGACATGCACGTTTGGGGGATTATCGTAACTTCAATTTCATATTTTCCTCTCGCTACTACTCAAGTTTCATATTCGAGCCGGAAAACAATTACATACATTAGATGGTCGGAGCGACTGTGGGCACGTATAGGACATATTTCTATGATATGTTTGCAGACTGAATATGGACGGCGTGGGAAAGAAAATTTTCATAAACACGACACTTTACCCCGAGCTAAATTTCCAATTTTTATAAAGGGCGTTTTAAGGTCGAAGCTCATAGTACACGACCTCCCTCGTCAACCGATGTCACTCATAACGCAACGAAAAACAACAAAATACTTGGCGAACTTGGAAAGGGGTTTACTGAGATTACATTTTTGGTGTCGGGCCTAAAATACACTAATGTTTTGAAGATATCAACATTCGCCTCTTCCAACCTCTCTACTCGATTCGTTTCCCTTTCTCTCTCTCTCTCTCTCGCCTTCCCTCCCCATCTCTCTCTCTCTCGCCCTCTCTCTTTTCTATCACTCTCTAGTCTAGCAGATAATATGAGTTCCCATGCACCCCCTTAAACATAAATTCTTATAGCATGATTTTTAGCACAACTATGCCATCTTCTCCAAGAATTTGATATTACCAAAATCAAATATTGTCCCGAGGGGTCCGTTTGGCGGCCATCTTGGATTAAGAGCGATTAATCGCATAAAGTCGTTGAATTTAGTTGAAAGTATCTCAAATGATTCTTGTAATCATAATGAATCAGAAATGTATAGTTCGGCATATGTGCAATGTTTAGTTACAGAGATATGGGTGAAAATGTGATAAAGGTCATTGAAATGTTCATTGGTCATTGTACAGGAGTCCAAATTTCCAAAAATGCTCTAATACTGTTTAAAAACAACAAAAATACGCATATTAGCCTCTAATGAGATTTGAACTCATGACCCCTGGTTTATAAGACCAGTGATCTAAACCCGAGCTATAGAAGCGGAATGTAATGGTTTTTATTTTATAACAACACATATTACCTAAAATTTCTGAGTGTAATAAATGCAAATCAAGGAAACAGTTTAGAAATTGTATGTCTGGGTTTTAAATGCTCAAAATGTCAACGATCATCACGCTGATTTAAAAAAAAACACAAAATAAACAGTAAACGAGGTTAGCCATAAGTATTTGCGTAAGTTAAAATGATGATCGTATATGGTCGATTTTCCAGAAATTTTGTGTCTTTGGTTAATAAGTCTTTTCAACAGTGCTTTATTGGAACAAAACGGTAATATTTTTGATAGGATCCGTTGAGCTGCATTTGGGCATATATAGTTTGCCATGCTTTCCGTTTTCTTTTCTATGAGATATTTGCCTTCAAACATCGAAAAATAGGATAAAATTGATGTCCGAAACACAACATCAAAATTATTTTAAAAAAATTAAAAATACTTAGCAGCTTGAATTCTTCCGAATATCAATATTTCTTGTTGCCAAACATGTGTAGAAATTATGTAATGTTGTTTTTCCTTGTATTCTCAACTTATTTTTAAATTTTTGAAATACAAACATAATGTCAGTGAAAACCTTGTTTATTACGTTATCCTTCACAAAGCAGTTGCTAAGTTTGGTAAAACTTCTACTAAGATATTGATTGTGCATCTTATTTCAAGGTAAACATAATACGGCAGTTGGAAATAGTGTTTTCTTCAGCTCACAATGACTATTAAAAAGTATAAGAAATGTTAAACTTTTTAAAAAATGCGACCTTTTTAAGGAAGTGTACTACGTTATCCACTTTTCTCAGCAACCAAGCAAGCTATTTAAATATTGATCAAGAGTGGCATAGATACTTATTTTCCGATCACAAACACAAAAATTATATAAACTTTCAATCAGATACATCTTAGTCAATGGGAGATGTGAAAAATGGTCAAAAATGTTTACTACGTTGTTGTGTATTACGTTATCGTTTATTACGTTGAATGCGTTTTAGTTTACATCATCAACTATAATTTGGCTATAGAATAACAATTTAGAATTAAATGTATCTTTAGAATAAATTAGTCAAACGTATCTTAATATTTGTTTATTATAAGGTCTAATTTTCAGGCAGAATTCAATACTCAAGGATAACGTAATAAACTAAACAAATTGGAGCACATTTCAAACTTTAACTTCGTACAAATAACAATTGTTCCCGGTAACCTCTCCGATAATGTCATTAGTTGGCATATTTTGTTGATTTAAAATTTTGATAACTTAATAAACCCTATTCTTTTGCTGTACAAAATGTTTGTGTGCATACTGTGCAGTAACGTAAGAAGTGTTGTTGGCAATATTATTTTTCCCGTAATAGGTATTGAATACTTAAAATGTTTAAAACATAAAACATACAATTTTGAGACAATTTTTTGGGTGTGTCTCACCTCCAAAATGCCACCTCCGTTTTCATGAAAATCGACCATATAATAATATCATTTTAACTTAAGAATTTGTTAAATGTGTTTACCGGCGATGACTACTGCATATTAAACCTAGTAAACACATTCCAGTTTTCAATGGTATAACAAGGACCACTTGTAAGGACTATGACTGGTATTCTGAAAGGGAGTCTAACTTTAGACATGGGTTTAACCAGGGTTAGTCCTATGTGAGTGGACCATTTTACTTTCAAAATACTGTGAAAGTTAAATATAACAGGTGAGAATCCATGAGAAATTTTCTCACCTTTTACAGCACATTTTAGAGTATGTTGAAAGGAAAAAAGTTCACTCATGTAGGACTAACCCTGGTTTAAACCGTGACACGACTTTGGATATGGATTTCAGACTAACGACTCATCTTTTCCATATTGTAAAATAGAGTTCTAATTGTCAACAATGTGAAATTTTGGGTCTTCTTCTTCTTCATCATCATCAACATTTATGCTTTACGGAAACAATCCGTATTTGTAAAGGGAAAATACGGAATATTTCAAAAAAATACTTATTTTTTTTTTCAATTTAACGTAAAACGTAAAAACAAACTTTGCTTACAAACAAAACCCGAACATCCAGCCTTCACTTTTTGAAACCAATCGAAAAAAGGGAAACACGATTATGGATCTACCAAAACTTACTCTCTAAATGTAAGCGAGTGAAAATTTCACTCACCAAAAGAGTAAAACTCTTTTAAACCACTCCAAAATGAGTGGTTTCTTCTTAAAAAGAGCGAATTCCCACTCAAAAAGAGTGAACATCACTCCAAAAAGAGTGGATTTCCACTCATTTTCGTGTTGTCCTTTGTTACACTCCCTCAAAAGTGATGTTGTCCTTTGTTTAACTCCTCAAGCGAGTAGAAATCCACTCTTTTTGGAGTGATTTTTACTCTTTTTGAGTGGAAATTCACTCTTAAGTACAAACCACTCATTTGGAATGGATTAAAAGGGTTTCACTCTTTTGGGGAGTGAAATTTTCACTCGTTTACATTTAGAGTAACCATTTCAGAAATGAGCTAAAACTGGGAATGATCTCAACCAATCAAACATTATTTCTTGTCATTTAGACTACTCTGGAACTGGTATATGCATAACTAACGTTTGTCATGTGTGAAGATAATGTCATATGTCTATCTGAAAAAAAAATGCATCACATTTTAAGTGCTGTACTGACGTAGATGTAAAAAAAAATAAAGATTTTGATTTGATTGGATTTGATTTGAAAAAAATGTACTTCATTGATTTTTAGTAAAAGCATGAAAACTAAGTGTGTAGATATTGGCCAATGCTATAATACAATAGGTTGGGTATCCCTAACCTATACCCATGGTTTCCATGCTTATCGGTATTGAGTAATGCGTGTAATGTAAAAACTAAGTGTGTCGACATTGGACAATGCTATAACACAATAGGTTGGGCATCCCTAACCTATACCCATGGTTATATGCTTACTGGTATGAGTTATGCGTGTAATGTAAAAACAGTAAAAAACTAAGTGGAGTCGAATGACAATGCTAAACATGAATAGGTTGGGCATCCTAACCTATTACCCATGGTTAACATGCGTATTGGTATTGAGTATGCGTGTAATGCAAACAATAAAAACTAAGTGAGTCGACATTGGACAATGCTTATAAACACAAAGAGGTTGGGCATCCCTAACCTATACCCATGGTTTATATGGCTTACTGGTATTGAGTAAGCGTGTACTGTAAAAACATAAAAAAGACTAAGGGAGTCGATATTGGAACAATGTTATAACATGATAGGTTGGGCTCCCATACCTATACCCATTGGTTTATATGCTTACTGGTATTGAGTTATGGTGTAAGTAAACATAAAAACTAAGTGAGGCGATATTGGACAATGTTATACAGGATAGGTTGGGAGCCCTAACTATTACCCATGGTTTATATGCTTACTGGTATGAGTTATGCGGTAATGTAAAAAACATAAAACACTAAGTGAGTCGATATTGGACAATGTTATAACATGATAGGTTGGGCATCCTAACCTATACCCATGGTTTACCTGGCTTATGGTATTGAGTAATGAGTGTAATGCAAAAAACATAAAACTAATTGAGTCGCCATTGGACAATGCATAAACACAATAGGTTGGGCATCCTAAACCTATACCCTGGTAACAGGCTACTGGTATTGAGTAATGCGGGTAATGTAAAAACATAAAACTAAGTGAAGTCGCATTCGACAATGTTATATCACAATAGGTTGGGCATCTCTAACCTATACCCAGGTTACATGCTTACACTATTGAGAGTACCTGCGTGTAATGTAAAAAAATAAAAAACTAAGTGAGTCGACATTGGACAAGATTACTACACAATAGGTTGGGATCTTAAACTATACCCATGGTTTACATGCTTACCGGTATTGAGTAAGCGTGTAATGCAAAGAATAAAAAACTAAGTGAGTCGACATGGACAATGCTATAACATGATAGGTTGGGCATCCCAACCTATACCCATGGTTTACATGTTTACCAGTATTGATTAATGCGTGTATGTAAAAACATAAAGCTACATGAGTCGATATTGGACAATGCCATAAAACAATAGGTTGGGCATCCTAACCTATACCCATGGTTAACATGCTTACTATTGAGTAATTGCGTGTAATGTAAAAACATAAAAAACTAATTGAGTCGACATTGGACACTGCTAAACACAATAGGTTGGGCATCCTTAACCTATACCCATGGTTTACATGCTTACCGGTATTGAGTAATGCGTGTAATGTAAAAACATAAAAGCTAATTGAGTCGGGACATGGGACATGCTATAAAACAATAGGTTGGTCATCCCTAACCTATACCCAGGTTTAACATGTTATACTATTGAGTAATGGTGTAATGTAAAAACATAAAAATAATTGTCGACATTGGACATGCTTATAAACAATAGGTGGGCATCATTAACCTATACCCATGGTTTCATGCTACCGGATATTGAGTAATGCGTGTATGTAAAAACATACAAAAAACTAAGTGAGTCGACATTGGACAATGCTATAATAATAAAGGTTGGGCACTAACCTATACACAGCGTTTACATGCTTACACTATGAGTAATGCGTGTAATGTAAAAACATAAAAACAAGTGAGTCAAAATTGGACAATGCTATAACAACAATAGGTGGGCATCTCAACCTATACCCAGGGGTTTACATGCTTACTGCGTTTGGTAATGCGTGTAATGTAAAAACATAAAAACTAAGTGTGTCGATATTACACAAGTTATAAACACAGTAGGGGGCAGCCCTAACCTATACCCATGTTTTCATGCTTACCGGTATTGAGAATGCGTGTAATGGAAAAATAAAAAACTAAGTGTGTCGCATTACACAATGTTATTAACACAATAGGTTGCGTCATCCTTAACTACCCATGGTACATGCTTACCGGTATTGACTAACTGCGTGTAATGTAAAAACATAACAATTTTAATTTTTTACCCCATAACTTCAATGCTATAAACCATAGGTTTGGCATCCCTAACCTATACCTATGGTTTACATGCTTACTGGTAGGCAGTAAGCGTAAGGTTAAAAACATAAAAACTAAGTGATTTTTTTTTTTGCGTCAACTTGACAATGCTATAACACAATAGATTGGGCATCTCTAACCTATACCCATGGTTTACATGCTTACTGGTATTGAGTAATGCGGGTAATGTAAAAACTAAAAAC
>JAMKCH010047165.1:0-72455 GCA_023653785.1 Ophioderma brevispina
GGAGGGAACAATAGTCCTCCCTATTAGAGCATTTGCCACACATTTGTCCCCCAACAGAGACTTGTGGCTGTCTCCTTAGTTTCAGCAGTAAAACTTACATGAATTTCATGGTTATTGTCACGGTAAGAGTGAGTCCCCTCATTCCCCCACAGCATAATTTCTGGGGCTTTAACTGTTTGAAAAATAACATATTGATTAGTTCAGTGCATGATAATCTGATCTCTACAATATTCTTTGTTTGAAAACATTTTAATCCCACAAGATGCTACACACCTTGTACCTTTAGTTTCTTGAACCTTCAAGTGAAACTGGCCCAAGTGGTATTTTATCCTTTGTGTTCAACTGAAAATATCTCCGGTTAGGGTGCATCAAATTGGATGAAATAAAAACGAAGATTTAGCTTAGGATATGCTTTACAAAATAAAATCAAATTATCTCAAAGAAATGCACCGTTTTAAATTTTGAGTTTGATTGTATATTTTTTAGGGAGACAGTCTGTAAACATCTGCCTTGGATTCATTGACTATCAGAAAGCATTGGAGTACTCCATCCATTGATCATAAGGAATAGAGGGGAAATATATATGCATCCTGGAAGACATATACACAGATGCTGCACCTAGCATAGATGCTTCAGCTAGAATACACATTGAAAATGTGTCTCAAATGAAGTGAAGGTAGAAGGGGCGCAAGACAAGGGGCACATTATCACCCAAAATTTTCACAGCAGCTTAGGTATTTAAGAAATCCAACTTAGAAGAGAAAGAATCAACCTAGATTCAGAACAACTAACTGACCTCAGATTTGCAGACGATGTATATCCCTAACGTCCCTAGCAATTTCCCCTAACCCCTAACGCAAGGAAGGAGTCCGCTCCGTGAAAGGGACTTTAGTGATATAGCTCTTGTCACAATAAGTAGACATGGTAGAGGATATGGAAGATCAGCTAGGTCGTTTGAATTCTGAAAGTAAAGAGGTGGACTTGAATGCACAAGGGAAAAATCATGACCACCTTTGAAACATCACAAGAAATAAAAAAAATCACCAGTTAAAAGAAGTAAACAGCTACCAATATTTGGGTCAAATATTGATAATGGAAGACACCACAAAAGAAGAGGTTTATCTAGCGGCAGTAGCCGTGATGCTGTTCACCACGTAGCGCCAAATGTCCCTGTCCGTCATTTAAGTTGGAGATGTCAGATGGATCATGCGGAACGTCTCGAACAATCACATCAATGTAGTTAAGGGGTCGAGGACCCGTGTTTGGGCACGGCAACCTACATGTCACATCTAAGACTACTAGATGAAACGCACGATGACAGTGACCGGTGAGGAATGTAAAGGTGCATTTCGTGATTCCAGCACCTTCTGTTTTATTCATGGTTCACTAGATATCCTTGAAAAAAGCTTATTCACGGAATTTGAGTTGATCCCAACCTTGCGGTTTTGTGTTATAAGCAAATACTTGTTTCCCACGGTCCCATAGGTCACTGTGCTGTAATTTCTCTCCGTTTACGGACAGAAAATACAAAATTGCGAATTTCATACAGATGCGACCGAATTTGCACGTAAGATTTGATACACATGGATTACTAAGGCTAACGGTTCGTATGATATACAAATCTCAACTTTTTGGGGGGACGAGGTTGTGGATCACGAAATGCCCCTTTAAGAGTCCTACATATCAGAAAGTCCTATGACTCTAGGTTTCGGAGACTGGGCGTCCGTAGGATTCAGAAACTGTGTGTCCTAGGACACAGAGCTTCTGAAAACTTAAGTTAACTTTTACTTAGTGCGACCCGGACTCTGTATTTTGGGTAACTCTCAAATTCGTTACAACTATCACAAAATTCACGGTCCGCACTAGGACCCTGTGCTATGACGCACAGTCCTAGGACCCTGTGGTACTGTTATGTAGGGTACCAAAGCATACAGACATGCTACTCGTACTTTAATTGAGAGGTACTTGGTTACTTAAAAGCAGGCCGAATTCGAGCAGTCCGCTGTGGCTTAGCGGTGCAGATTTTCAGACGACCAGGTATGTAATAGTATATGTGTAAGTATTGTTGTAACAATTGGTTGCACCACTTTAATAGTCAGTCGTTCAGAATTATTTTATTAATTTAATTTTTTTTCTCTTATTTTTTAAAAAAGATTTTATTACTTCTTTTTTTAATGTTTTTTTTACTTATTAGTGATTTTATTACTTCTCTTTTGAAATTTAATTTATTACTTAAATTCTATGAGGTTACGATCCAGGTGGGGCTTTACACTTGCTAACGAGTGGAATGCCCTCTAGGCCATGATACGTTCGCGATTTAACGATCTTTTCGTTCTACAGCACTGGGGATCACTTACTTCCTTCACTAAAATTGTTAAAATATTATGTAAACCAGGAAAAGCTGTATCCCCAAATGAAAAGAGTGCACATTATTTAGAAAAAATGAATAAAATGTCAACTCAATTTACTTCCAGAATGTCAGTGACCAATATGTACACGTAAACTCAAGCGAAAATAGAGCTAATGATATTCAACAATCAACCTAAAAACACTTCAGATCTTTTCTCAACAGGGTATGCAGGTCCATTGTTACTGCCCACACTGTTAAAAAGAATTCAAGCTATATCAGGTGTTATGACTTCCCCGTATTGAGCTCTAGTATCTGTTCATAACTTAAAAGGCAATATACTCACCTCGCTCATGATTTTTAAAAATGTAGGTCGCTGAATACCATTGACTTTCTTGGTAAATTGAATAGAAATATGGTTTTCATGGTTTTAAAGACAATAACTTGCGGATCTAGGTTATGCACAAATTAGGTCAGCCCTTGCCATGGGCTTTTCTTTCATGAATTTTTGTCCCATTACATTTTCTTTCGAAACAAATTATTAATCATATGGACAAAGTTAATGAAACACACAGTAGAATCTCAAGATTTCTTTTATCGCGAACGAGGAAAGAACTCCGCCAATGCAGCAAGGACGGTAGACGTTTCATATAGAAGTCCCATTGATGCAAATGAGGTATTACAATTGATTCCGCCATGCGCTGTATGGCGTTGTGCAGTAGCGCTTGACGGAATGAATAGCAATACCTCATTTTGATCAATGGGACTTCTATATGAAACGTCTACCGCAAGGACATATCATTCGAAATCTGTTCAACTGCATGCACAATGGACCAGATGTAAAAGAATGTGAAGTGTGTTCCGGCCGATTATTGAGTATCACTAGCCCCATTGTTCGCTTGGATTCTTGGAGATTTTGGCCCGAAATCATGCTCCAGGAGCATATATTTTCATCTCGTCTCATAGGGGCGCTATTCATTATTATGTGTGCGCTTTATTCCGTTAATGTTTTTATTGAAGTATTACAAAAGAACGACTTCCTGTCGGCTCGGATTGCATGGCGTGTGTCTGTGAGCGCTCGTCTTGTTATCTAAAGGTCGTGCGTTCGAATCCCATTCCAGGAACAAAATTTAGTTAATGATTTTATTTGTATTTTAGAGTTGGAGATTGGAATCATAAAAACATCAGAGTTGTGGATTGAAGTAGAAAAATATTGAATAGCTGCCTTATGAAATAATAAGACTGGTCATGGTCCTGGAGCATGATTTCGGGCCAGAATCTCTTGAGCAAGTTGAGGTTATGTCTATCCATTGGTCACTGATATTCTAGAAATAAATTCAGTTGACATTTTATTCATTTTTCTAAATAATGTGCACCCCTTTCATGTGGGGACAAAGCTTTTCCTGGTTAAAATAATATTGTTTTAATTTTAGTGAAGGAAATAGTAATCCCCAGGTCTAGAGCACGAATATTTAATTAAAAGGCCAACATTGTATCATGTACCATGGCCTACTCGATGTAAGCAGTATTCCTATTCTTCTTGTGCATGCTTCCATGTGCTAGCTGTTCCAAATGCCACTTCTGCTGTTACCAGTCCAATTGCATTCATTTCATGGCCGCTGCGTCGTATTATTGTACGAAGTTGTAATGGACCATATGAAAATGGACGTGTGGGAAAAACGGCTATTTGGAACAAAGTACTCCATGGGATCAAAGAGAGAAAGATGCTTGCATAAGGAAGAAAATTGGTTACGCATATCCTCGAAGTAACTGATTTCTGCGCAGTTAATATTGTCTAATTATACCTTTCAATACTCTGGGGTATGTCAAGTGCAAAAGTTGCACATTTGATTGAAAATGAATAAAGTGTCATCACAATTTCTTTCCCTAAATATCAGTGACCAGTAGATGTACATCATGCAGCATTGACACGAGTAAATAATAGCACTGTTGACATCCAGTAAATCCGCTCGGTATGCAGATGATAAAGCACTACAAATTACTTTTCAACTATATGGGTAATAACAATGGCTCTGTACTTCCAGAGATGAACAAAAAATCATGAAAGAAAGTCGTTTGGCAGATTGTGACATATCATCTTTGTGCAGAAACAAATTTTAACTTACAGTAACTTGCCGCCTAACCCCATTTCTTTTCCATTTACCGTGTTGTTAGCATAGGTCGCTAGACCCCCTTCTTTTGTATTTTTTCTAAATACCTGGTGGTAAATTGAATAGAAATGAGGTCCCGCAATAGATCTTGGTTCTGCACAAAAATGTTAGGTCACAGCTTACCAAGCAATATATCGACCGTGAGTTTTGTTCATATTTTTTTTCTTTTTCCAATAAATTATGAAATATACAGTCAAAATTATTGAACTCACAGTAGAACCTCAAAGTTTATATTTATCGCGAACGAGGCCAGCTCAATCCAAACTGGGTAGACATTTCATATAGAAGTCCCAAGTATACAAAAGAGCTGCCATTGATTCCGTCCTGCGCTACTGCACAACATCATACAATGCATGACGGAATCAAAGGCAATACCTCATTTAAGTATTTGAGTCCTCTATGGGAAACGTCTATCCTAAACTGGGCGGGGATAACCAGTCTATAACGCCTGACATCTATTCAACTGCATGGACAGTAACAAAGGCTCTGCCGTTCCAACTAAACAAAGAGGAATCTGAAGTGTTTTGTCCGCTGAATACCAGGTGGATTTACTTGTCAATAATGCCATTATTTGCTTGAGTTAATGTAGCATAGTGTATGTCCCTTGATCACTGATATTCAGAAAATTGAGCTGGCATTTTATTCATTTTTCATGACAATGTGCAACCTTTACAATTGCCATAAGCAATAAATGGTAATTATAAAATTTATTATTATTTATAGTGGAAAATGGTTTACTTCTGCGAAGTATGTAATCAAAATGAACAATTTTTCCTTTGATCCCATGGCCAAAAGGGTGTTTAGATAGACTATTTGGCGTAGACCAAACAACCAACTATATTAGCCCGTGAGCTGTCCCCCGTTACCGTGCATCCCCCCAAGGATCCTCCGGACTTGACCATGGTTGTAATCTATATGGTCTAGTCAAACCAGAAAAAAAAAGAACGATAACCTTTTAAAAAAAAATTTTACCTTTTAAAAAAGTTAGCCCCGATGACGTCATTGTGATGACGTCATCAAAAGTTTGGAGAAAAAATATGTAAAATTTTCAATTATTTATTCTTGCATATTCGGTTAGCCCAGATAACATATTACCATTTATCTTAACCCACATTCGCAAATATTTTTCATTTCATTTGTTACAATTTAAAATATATTTTTCCCCAGTGATTATGTACAAACAGAAAGTTTTTAGTTTAACGGCAATTTCTCAGTTTATGAGTTTACTTGTTTTTGGGCATGAAAAAAGTAGCTTGTTTGCTGACAAACATACTCTGCAACCAGTTAAACCATATTTTTAAAATTATTAATGCATGAGGAGATACTGAGCAAGCATAGCATGTTTTATTTCCAAAATATGGTTGTTTAGTAGATCATATGAACAAAAAATGATGACGTATCAAGATTGACCTTGGGGGGGGTAAAAAAAATTCGAAATATTTTTTTACCTTAATATGTTAGACGACCTAGCCATCTTAAAGGCGACTCAGGAGATTTACGAAATATATTTTTTATGCAATAATGAAAATAGTCAATCCAGAATTAAAGGATAGTAAACCTAAAATGCACAATTCCGAAATTGAGATGAATCCTGTTTTTCGTTTTGAGCGGTTAAACATTTTTATGTAGGATTACGTACCATAGGTTACAGTGTATAACAAAATTCCGGCTCCGGAATTTTTATAAAACAAAGTGTGATTTTATATATGAATTCGATTTAAGCATTAGCAATTTCACACGAAATGATTGTGTATATGGCAAGCATTATTATACATGCACAAAAAAACAGGATTTTTTGTTTTGCTTGGGAAATTGAGGTGAGGGCGCCCTCTCAGGAAATATCTGAGGTCGAGTCGGCCTTTAATTAAAGCATAATTTGGAACATTTAACCCACTCATAGATGAGTTAATAAGCCAAAACTTGATCCATTTTTACTTTGAGCCCTATGTAAAATCACCAATTTAAAATGCAATTTCTTAAAATTATGATTTCAATTTGGACTATGAGTTTTAGAAAGGCAGGACACGGTGGTTACCCCCTCGAGTATTCGTTATAAATGCACCCGATTGCTTATGATTTTGATACCAGTGAATAGCTTTGATCCTCTTCTTTCCATTGAGTAAGCAAAATAAGTATAAAATAAAGTACAAACATACCTAGGGTGGCGGCACAATGACGTAATAAAGTCGTGATGAGCCGGCAAAATTGTTCAGTTCCACAGAAAATTTCGAAAATCCATTTTTGCGCTACACAGGGTAGGAAGGTCGGATTTTCATGCGGTTTTCAGACTAAATGCTGACAATGGGGAATAGTTCTTACAGACACATAGACTTTTAGAGCCATAATGTGCATAAGATTTATAAAAATGCTACCAAAATATCTTTGGGTGTCAACCACCACCTCTTACCATTCGACTTCGACGGCATAACCAACCCGGGAAGTGGATACCTTTCGCATGTTTTTGTTAAAATCACCGGGAAGGATGAGAGAATGATTTCCTAGAAGCTTTTAACGAAGACCAAACATAACTTAGTATAGCGGTCACAATGACGTCACAAAGTTCGCGAGTGGCAAAATTGTAATTTTCCACAGAAAATCAATTTTGCGCTAATAGAGTTAGGGATTTCGGATTGGATTTCATGCCGTTTTCAGTTCTAATTGATGTCAATTGGATAAATGTTTACAGAAAACATTAGAGTTTTAGCGCCATACTGTGAAGAATAGTTTCAAAATGTAGCATAAATTCATCTTGGGTAGCAAACACCCCCATCCCCTTCGACATGGCGGCATACCATAACCCCGCGGGCAGGTGCTACGTTCACATTTTTTTCGCTAAATGAAAGCATTTGGCCATTTAAGGGCACCGAAGGAAAGTTTACTGTGGTAATCCCCCCCCCCCCCTTGTAAGGCGAAGGTTATAATCACAGTCTTAAGGTTATTTCTGTAATAGGTCTAAAACATCGGAGTAGTATTATGCCAACAAAATAATTACCCAATGGTAGTAAAGTTAGTACCAATGTATAGCTATGGATCTCTTCTTTTATGTTATCAAATACCTTACGATCATACAACCGTTTGACGTTATAACCTAAGACATCCCAAATTTTGGCCCCTGATTCACTTAACATACGTCGAGGTTCAATTTTACCCTAAAAATATTACAAACGCGTTTGTTTGGTTTGTTGGCCATTTTTTGTTAATGAAAGGAGGAAATGTATTCTGATATTAATTTTATGTTTAAACCTAAAAGAATATCCAATAGTTTGCACCAACCAATCACCCCCCCCCCCCTACTGGTGACATTGATGACATTTCACAACTATTCCATGACGAGTGATATGGGCGGGGGTATTTCATTAAACTAAGCGCAGATAAATGCCATAATTAGGCGAAGCGTTTGGGCGTTTTCATTTAAGCGTTCTTGTTGTTTGTTTTTTGCAATTGTATGACAAACATGGCAATCCCCAACCTTGGCTTTAGACTTCTCTTAATGTGAAAAGACGTGAAATCTTTTGAATTGAGTGGTCACATCTGAAGAGGAATTTTTCTGCCCACTTTTTTGGAGTTAAAAGTTCCCTCTTTCGGAGAGTGACCCTTAATTCAATAAGCAATGTCGACCGTCTACATTTAGAGAGCAATTGGTTGTTTGACAGTCCCTTTAAGGCCGTCCATGCATTGGAACCAATCTTGTGATGCTGCTATTAAAATAAAGCATTGATAGTCTAGCCATTTGGAATTGAGTTGAAATGTTCCAAGATGGTGATTAAATGCTTGTGCATCAGGAATATGACTTCTAATGGAGAGGGAACAACAGAAAAAAACACAAACGCCAATGTGCAAGGTTTCATGAATTTAGAGCGTCCTCTATGCAGACTCCCAAAAGACCATCCTGTATAAAGATCACGGTTAGTATGTTATGTTAACCTCCAGTTTTAAGCTTCCCCAAATGGTTTTTTTTCTTAAAAGTTACAACTCCCTACAACAAGGATTACAAATAAATGAAATGGTTTCAAAGTTTACCATAGAATTAATTATCCACATTTAACCCCATGTTAACCCAACTGTGTGAGAATGATGTTTTGTTTAAAACATTTAAGGAAAAAAGGAAAGAAGAAACATGACAAATGCAATTCAATGCTATATCCCTAAAGTCACAAGAGAAGAATCTGGCTATAGCCGTAAGAAAGGAGCTAGCGTTATTTTATAGTTAGATCTAGGGCCAATTTCCACATTGTAGGGGTCCGCTCGTTTAACTTTTTTTCAAAAAGTGTATTTATATGCAGTTAGGACGTTAGGGATATATTCATTATTCAATTCTCAATGCCGTATCGGCATTGGTTGAGCAGTGCACTGGCTGATCGTCATCCGATTCAATATCAATCTCAATGTCATTGTCGACCCTTAATGACACAATATAATCAAGATGAGCCAGGACAAAGTCATCATCGGTAAACAGAGGTTCAACATGACAATCAATCAAGACACAGTCGTGATGATCAGTAGTGTCAGAAGATTAGAGTCAGTAATGTCAGCATTTTTTCCATATTCATCAATGATGGTTCACTTTAGATGTGGCTGGTAAAGACAGCCCTTACAAAGGCCGAGAAATAAGAAAAGGTGGTTTGCCATTTCTCACCTCACCGATGAATTCCCACCAGAGTACCGCCCTGACCTTAGGGCCCTTTTATGGGTCATTCACAAAGATGTTATTATATAGTGCTTTCAGGGGTATGGCAACGTTTAACCAAAATGACGCTTCAAAGTACCCAGATTTAACAATGTAGTGGCAACAAATAGGAGATTCTTATGAGGTGTCTGATGAGTTGTTTGGAATGGAGGAGTTTATTGCGCTATGGCAGATGAGTGTTTGGTGGTAGATGGGGACTTCTGCTTAGTATGCTGGAAGAAATGTTGCAATGAACGTGACAGCATTGATCCTGTTATTAATTTAAAACTGTTGATTTGATATAGTGACCACATTGCAAGTTGGGGAGTTTTGAAAAAAAATGCTTACATCGGTGACCTTTTATGACGCTACTAAATGGCCATGGACTGGTTTGAGTGAATTTACAATTAAACCTTGTGGCCGAGGATGACTGCCCCGGCCTCAGCTTTCAGATATTCTGAACCCAGACCAAAAATGAGAGTGATGAATAGGATGAAGAATTCCAGACGAAGCTGCAAATCTGATTAACAGCAATGATAATGAGTGCGGTAATTTTATTGTAGATGTTTCGTTGTTTTGCTATCAACGTAAACATCTATCTAGATTTTCATCCAATGTGGGTCACAATTTGATACATGCTTTGTTAAATTTGATACATTCCATTTTGTTTTTGAACTCAGTACCGAATGAATTAGTCAATTTTTAACGAGCGTCGGAGGAGCGGGAAACACATCCACTGTAAATGTTTTTTAACGAGAGGTCGGAGGACCCATCCCCACTATAAAGTTTTATATATATACATCATTGACTTAGGTCTTATCTACAAGGTCGCTTTTAGTCCTGCATTCTATGCTAGGACACTTAAAGGGGAATCGCAATTTCTTTATATCATAACAAAGCGGTTCGAGATAGTTCAGCATTTGCTTTGTCACCTCCCCTCCAACTAGTGGAGCCATGCAAGGCATTATCAGAATTGACAACCATCTTGGCATGTTATAATTTGAAGTAGAATTCTTTGACATACTTGGTACATCAACTTTCAAGCAAATATGTTTTCCAAATATTCATTCCAATGCTTGAAGCCATTTTAAACCACGAAAGGCAGGCGGACAGACTGACATTCCCCTTTAAACCTAAAAGAGCACTGAGATGAGGCCAACTATCTATTTTGGACTTTAAAATTTTAAAAAAGGTCTAGTTAGGATTGGAACCCCGGACAAATAACGGTATTATATGACCATAAGCTATATTACAATAGACAAGCGAGGAAGTGCGCAGTTGCAATTAATAACTTCTACGGAATGAATTGATCATGTCATATTGTGATCATGACTCTCAAAATAAGGAATAGCACCGCTTGGAGCGATGAGTCAAAATCTCATATAACAAAATTTAAAACGGGAAACCAAGATATAGCGTTATTCTTGAACATGAGTTGATTGTTTTGTGAAATGGTACATCTCGTTGTCACCAAATAACTCCCAATTTCCTTAAGATAACCGAATGTGGTTGATGATCCATATCAGTCATCGGTGGTTTTCTCCGTGAACCGGTTCCTAAGGCTTCTAAGCGGGGATTCTAAACTCGGGACTTCTTTCCTTAAATCTTCTCTGGTTGTTTTGGACTATTGTTGGTTGTTTGAAGCTGAGATCACTCAGGATGAAGCAGTATAGCGAAGTCCTGAGAACTGCATGGTATGCCGCGGAATTTAAATATTAGCATTATTCTCTAAAAAAATTTCTGTGTTTTCCACGTTTATGTAGTACCTTATCATATGCAATGAGTTCAATTTGACCCAACAATTGGGTACTTGTGAGAAGTTTATAGGAATGGAACAACTCGATGGATTATGTTGGTTAGATAAAAGTTAAACCTCGTCTTACGGGGGAGGGGGGGGGGGGGATTACACCCCTGGTGAACCTTAATGCGCTGAATGCCAGAAGGCTTCGTTTAAAAGCTATAGAGGTAAATCATTCCCTCGTCTTTATGGTTAGTATGCAAAAACAAATGCAAAGGTAGAATAGTAGCACCTTCACCGGGGTATAGGGTTATGGCGTCAAAGTGGAAGGGTAAGAGGGGAGTGGTTGCCACCCAAAGATAATTTTTGGTACATTGTTTAT
The DNA here is from genome assembly GCA_023653785.1 of Ophioderma brevispina. Taxonomy (NCBI): domain Eukaryota; kingdom Metazoa; phylum Echinodermata; class Ophiuroidea; order Amphilepidida; family Ophiodermatidae; genus Ophioderma; species Ophioderma brevispina. The sequence goes on from JAMKCH010047165.1 coordinate 11,305, forward strand.
AAATATTTGCACATTATGGCTCTAAAGTCTATGTTGGCGGTAGAACTAGTCAATTGTATCGTTTAGTGCTGAAAACCGCATGAAAATCCGACCTTCCAACTCGTTTAGCAAAAGGATTTTCGAAATTTTCTGTGGAAGGAAATGCCAATTTTGGCCGGCTGATGGACGGACTTCATGGACGTAGTGGGGGATGACGCACACTAGGTATGTTGGTACTATTGAATTATTTTGTTTATCAATGGAAAGAAGAGGATCATAGCTTTCACTGGTTATCAAAATCATAAGCATCGGGTTGCTTTATAACGAAGTTTAGGGGGTAACCACCTGTGTCCTGCCGTTCTAAAAAACTCATAGTCCATTGAAATCACAATTTAAGAAAATGGCATTTTAATTGGGACGATTTTACATAGGGCTCAATGTAAATATGGATCAGGTTTGGCTTTATTACTCATCTATGAAGTGGGTTAAAGGTTGAATATGCTTTGAAATAAAGATGGCAAGGTCAGCTAACATATAAGGCTTTAAAAAAATATTTCGGACTATTTTTTCCCACCCAAAGGGCAATCTTGATGACGTCATCTTTTTTCGTCCATATGATCGACTACATATTTTGGAAATAAAACATTCATATTCTTGCTCAGTACATCCTAATGCATATAAAATAAGTTAAAAAGATGGGTTAAATGGTTGCAGAGTATGTTTCTCAGAGAAAATAGCTACTTTTTTCATGCCCAAAAAACAAGTAAAGTCAGAAATTGAGAAAATCGCCGTTAAACTTTGTGTTTTGTACATAAGTCAATGAGGAAAATATATTTAAAACTGATATAAAAATGAAACGAAATAATATTTGCGAATGTGGTTAAGATAAATAACAAATATGTTATATGTGCTATCCGAATATGCAAGAAATAAATAATTGAAAATTTACATATTTTTTCTCCAAAATTTGATGACGTCATCAAAATGACTTCATCGGGGCTATGCATCCCAATTTTTTTAAAAGGTACATCATTTTTCTGGTTTATTAGACCATATATAATACAACCATGGTCAAGTCGGAGGATCCTGGGGGGGTGGATGCACGGTAACGGGGGACAGCTCACGGGCTATATAACAAATTCTGTTGTCCCCATCGGGGGGCTAAGGGAAAACCAAGTGTAATTTCATAATAAATGATTAAAATCATATAACTATCTGTTCCCGCGCATAAAACTGGCACATTTTCTTGAAAATGAATAAAATATCACCTCAATTTCTCTTTCCCAATATCAGTGACCAGTGGATATGTATATACTTCAGCAAATCATTAACTAAAAATATTGCAATGGGCCCGGTATGCGGAGCCATTGTTATAGTCAGGTGTTATCACCTACACGATTCGTGTTGAGTAACAAAATACCCGTCCTCTTTCACAATAACTAACCAGTTTACATTATAATATAGGTCGTTGACCCTAAGTTTTAATCTGAAAACGCGTTCAATTGAATAGAAATGTAGTTACGCAATAAGTTACGGATTTAATTGTGCACAAAGTTGTTAGGTCAAAGCTTACCCAGCAACATTCTGTCATGATGTTTGTCTGTTTTTCTTCCTTTTCGAATAAATGATGAAAAATATGGTCAAAGTTAATTGAACACGCACTATAGAAGCTCAAGATTTACTTATATGTGAATGAGGATAAGTATGTTGTGTTTACGTCATTAAAAATACTTCGTCTAAATCGGTAACACCTGAATCTCTTCAACCGCGAGACAATATAACAATGGTCCTTCACTCCCAGATGAAAATGAATCTGAAGTGTTTTTCTATACCACATACTGGGTCGGTAATTGATTATCTTTAGCTCCATTGTTTGCTGAAGTCTAGTGTATCTATTGGTCACTGATACTGGGGGAAATAAATTGAAGTGACATTTTATTCATTTCCAAGAAAATGTGCCAGTTTTATTTGCGGGAACAGACGGTTATATGATTTTAATAATTTATTATGGATTTACACTTGGTTTCCCCTTAGCCCCTCGATGGGGACAACAAAACAACAGCATAGAAGGACATGTCCCATAGTCTAAGGGGGACGAACATGTCAATGCGAATCGACTATAGCAATTGCCTAAATGGACCAAATGGTCATTGGCCTGTAATTCTCAATGGCCAAAGGTGCATGAGCATTGACCCAACCAACAAAATTAATAATGAAACAAATCATTCAACACGTTACATTTTCTAGATTTAGTTCCTTCATTAATTAAATGAAGAATTATATTTACTCTTGCTGTCTTTCCAACAAACAAAATTGAATCTAAAATAATAATGAGGCTTCATTTAACTTTGTTTCATCGTTGTACAAACTTTACAGAGTACGCATCAAAATACAAGGTTCATATTAAAGTAAATTGAAAAATGAAATCAACACTCGGAAATACATATTATCTTGTATTAATGTAATGACGCGTAATAAGATAAAATAGATCAAATTGAATATTTGCACTTCCGCGTTACGAGGGGTTAGCACCGTCTAAAACAACAGTTTCTATTCTCAATATCCGTCAAAATGTTATAGACCCGACGATATTATTTTTTATAACTGGAAATACTGAAAAAAATAAACAACTGCAGAGAAAAAAAGACAATAAAAGGTGACACACTGAACCATGGCCATTTGAAACCAGCTGCATGGGACACCCACAATTAGCACACACCGTCCCCGGACCCTCCAAATTTAGGGACCCTGAGATTTGCGTAATGTAATAAACTTCAGAGTCCCACTCTTTCAAATGTCCATTGGACACTGCGTGTCATTACCAATAGTCCCCAGGACACTGAGAATCAAAACTTAGTATCCATAGGACCCCTAATTTTAAAACATATGGTCCTAGAACTGTGAATTCAAATGCATGGGACACTCAAAACTACTACACACACTCCCCGGACCCTCAAAATGAGATTTGTGTAATGTAATAACATTCAGAGTCCCACTATTTCAAATGTCCTAGGACTCTTCCTTTTATTACCTGTAGTCCATAGAACACTGTGTGTTATTACCAATAGCCCCTAGGACACTGAAAATCAAAACTTAGTGTCTATAGGACTCCTAATTTCAAAACAAAAACATATGTTCCTAGGACTGTGAAACTCGAAGCACAATGTCCGACGGACTCGAAAATGCTAGGACTGGCTCGCTCGTGATACCGGCAAACCGTGCCCGTACATTGTTAAAATGTTCTTTAAAAAACGTCGTTTTAACTGTCATCCGGGACTCAAAACGTGCAGATAACTGTAAAAAAGATTGTAACTGTTGTGATTCCCAGCTTCCAGTTAAAACGACGTTATTAATGAACAATTTTAACAGTGTAAAAGAAGTATTGATGAGGATGGAAGGAGGATGGAGATATTTCAACAAGTGTAAGAAATTGCTAATTGACAATGAAATACCACTGTTACTAAGAAGGATAATGCGTTCTAACAACCATGACCTATGGAGCAGAAACGGGAGTTTCCGTAACCTGACCCATCTGACACACTTTTTTCTGACACATTTATGAATTCGGAAACCTTGGCGGAATAAACATGTGCTTTACTCCGTGAAGGGTTTCCAAGTGGGCCATTTGTGATATAATCACAGGCACATAACGGGAATTCAGAAATAAATATTACTTTTGCTCTAGATAGAATACAAACTAAATTCCAAAGATTTAAAATCAATCTAAAGGATTATCGTTAGGGACCAATCTATTTTGGACATTTTTTTAATATATACGATTAAAATCCAAGTACATATACTGTAGTAGATAAAATTTAAATCCAACATTGATTAGTTACTATATACTACGTGAATAAAAAAAATTGTGCAAGGTAAAAAGATGATCTTGACCTAAATGCAATCACTATATCATAGATTTGTTGCTGTTTTTATAAAACACATCTAATGTATTTTCGTGTGTTGAAAAAATGAAAGAAATCGACTGAAAAAATACGCTAGATATGGCAGATTTTGTTAGCACACCCCTTTTTTCTCCATTCCTATGGGATTTACACTCATTAAACTTGTGTTTGTGAGAATGTGAGAATATCATGATGCCTTTGTCAACTTAATAAATGTTATATTTTCTTGAATATTTCAATTACGGATTCATCAATTAATCTACTTATATCAATGTGCCAAGTGATATGACAAATCCAAACAGCAATTCACCTGTTGCAGAGCAAGAAAACAAAATCTTCCCATTGTTTAGGATATTGCAAAGAGTTTCCCTTATTGGCATGGCTTGTAGCTATACCTGGATTACAGTAGCAAGTGTTGAAAACCCTTTTCATTTACACATCGGGATTAATTGTGTGAGATTCAGTGTGAACATTTAATTCCTTTTGAGTATCAATAAAAGAGATTATTGCTATCCATTGATCAATTAAACAAGATATCAATGACCATCATTATTTTCAAAATGCTATACCCCGTTACCCCGTATATCGCACATTAACGCAATATCTTACTTAGCTGTATAAATCCATGCATTGGAATAGAGGAAAAAAGGTGTGCTTACTGCTTAGAAAATTCGTCATATCTGGCTTATTTTTAAGTCGATTTATTTAATTTTTTTGAACATTTGCTTTATTAAACAACAACAACAAATCTACGACTCAGTAATTTTATCAAGGTCATGGTCATCTGCAATCCTTGTGCCTTTTTTTTATTAACGTAGTACAATCCAGTAGGTTGATTTTAAATTTTGGAATTAAGGTTACATGTTAAAATCTGTTTACGATTTCAGTAAGAATAATAAGCCCGCGTTGCTTCAAAATTGCTCACCAATAATAGTAATATATTTGAACAGTGGCAGAAATCATTCGAGGTCACGTTCTTTTGTACTAAACGATTTCAATAGAACTGAAGAGATTGTTTAGTTTTATCTAGGACTCTTATTTACTAATTCATGCCTTATTTACCCTAGATAGATCATTTCCAATGATGCCTTGGCTTGCGACAACCAGGGTTTACGCCCTACACTTATCTGGCTGCGATGCTTCATGTAAATGAGACCGACAGCAGGCACAGCAGCCAACAACATCCCGCTGTGCATGGATTACACCAGCATCAGTTCACGCACTACTGCCATTTGAAAACACGGACATTTAGTTCGAATTTCCCAAGAAAAATCGAAGACCGTGTAGGATTTTTTTGTCAAAAATGGTTCCTTTTTATACCACCTGAAACCGTTATACAGAAAAACTTCTAACCGGTCACGTATTTTTGTTTTAAATCCTTATTATTAAACCCGGATATCAAATTGTCACAGACGCCTACTAAAGTCTGTTGAAGAGACTCTATTTGAACAATGGCAGTCATAACAATAACCCAGCGGGATGTTGTCGGCTGCTGTGGACAGCAGGTACCACGTGAGGTTTTTAGGCATCCATGTAAGGTGTCATATGTAGTGATTTCATATAGATTAGACACTCAAAAGATTTCTTACCTTGTATTTTAGTACAGGGATGTCTTAAAAGAGAAAACAAAAAGGTGATTTTAATACGCTTACATTTCAATATAAAACATATGCTTTATTTCCTATTAGGTCCTATATGTAAATAGATATTTCACAATTTTTGTACCAAAGAAATAATTTTCAGTTTAATCCTTTCGGATGGAGATATTTTTGATAGAAAGCTTTGTACCAGTACAAAAATCAGAATTTTAACATTGTTATATGTCAAATCTCTCTTTGCACCTTTAACGACCCCTATAAACGATGGGATATTCGGATGGTTTGTTTGCCGAAGTACAAATAAACTCTATAAACTCTGGTAAGAGCGGAATTCCAGTTTTAATCAACAGTTCTTATATAAATTATCTGATTGAATACTGGAAGTGGCCCTACCGGGACTTGAACCGGGAACATCATGCACTAAAGGCGAATATTCGGTGGCCCATGCTTTCTCTCTCTCTCTCTTCTGTTGATAAGTTTATCATTAACCATTGCAGATTGCTATAATCCTTAATTACCGGTAATATGTTTTTAAGCCCTCACTGCTTTATAAAGACATATAAAAATCGCAAACTACATTCTGTTCATTTCCTAAGGCCATCAGCTCTCTATTGAGATGTAATCATAATTCCATGGTTGTGTGGACTTTATTAATACGGTATTACATAATGAGACAAACATGGTACAATAGACTGCACCTGTTCACTCACTCCTCGTCTCTTTCTACCGCTATGGTTTTGCTATCCTTCATAAGATGATCTAGTTCTTTATCGTCCGCAACTTTTTCCACTTTTTGTAAGCAAAGCAGCATGGGAGCACATAAAGATACTGACCCACCAACAAGAATACACATATTTTGAAAACCTAATTCGTTAAACATGGGAATGGCTATTGGTGCAAATACATACGGCAATGCAAATCCCATGTGGAAGACGCACATTACTATAGCGTAAGAACTGTAATATTTTCTATCAGCGATATCTTTAAATAAACATATCAGACTACCACGTGCACACATGGATGAATAAACGTAAAGATCAAATACGACTGCTACCCATGCTGGATGTGACGAGAAAGGTAGCACCATAATCGGAACACCAGTCAATAGAACATGAACCATACCATATAGCCACACATGCTCCGGTCTGGCGGCAGCAAAACGAGCAGTAACAAAACTAGAGGTTAATGCACACACCCCTGCCGAACCCCACACTATACCTACTACCGCAGGGCCGCTGTTAAATTTATTGCTCATCCAGATATAAATAGTTGGCTCTAAGCATGTACGTGGCAACCACGTAATGGCCACAAGAAGGGTTGTCGCAACAATTTGGTAATCTTTAACCACGTCAAGTAATAATATTGGTATTCTTTTCCAAGAGTGTAATGATTGTTTTGCTTCATAGCTCTGTTGCTTTAATTGTCCACGCCGAAAATAGATTATAATCCCAAGGAAGACCAGTATATCAAATGAAAACAATGACATAAAACAGGCTATAGGACCTAGGTACTGAACAGTTATCCCCGCAAAAGCTGGACCTAGAAAAGAGAACGCGTTGGTCGCTACGGTACAAACCATAGCACTCTTAGCTGCGGTTTGATCCCCATGAATAAATGTTTCAGCTGTTCGAGCATATCCCGTAGGCGACAAGAGAGCGGAGGACATTCCTTGTAGAAATCTAGCCGCCAGGATACCTGCGAGGCTGCTGGTAAATCCATACAGAATGCAGATGGTACCTGCTAGAAGCAATCCACAAAGCGCAATGGAATCCATGCCAAAAACATCACCGAAAACGCCTGATAGTGGACTTAATGTGAACTCCATTAAGGAACTAGCGGTAAAGATAAATGCTAGGCGTGAAGATCCCTTATTTGAAATTCATGTCCAGTAGTCGATAGATTGTCTTCCGTATTTGTCACGGAAATGTTAAACAATGTTCCTGTTGTAATAGGTACCTCTGTCACGGCCCATTCCCATTGCGATATAAGTGGTACCACAATTGCCACCAGCGTTTTGTCTAGTATGAGCATAGATAAACTAGTTACAAAACGTATTCGCTTTTCGGATTTACTCAATATATCCATGATGAATCTCATAAGTAAAAACAAAACGCGACTTGATTTTACTGTGTAGCACAAAATAAATGGTGAATGCAAATTTGCAGCCAGATTTAATTGTGAAAGCAACGTTGTAAAGTGAATCCAGTTGTATTTCAGGTGATTGTGTTGAGCTAGAATGAAATACACTCACCATTTTATTAAAAGAACCGCACGTGATCACGTGTAACGCATACACGAAGGTATAACTGACCAGTCTTCAAAAGCCAGGTGTTAAACCGAAAATGCGTCACCAATCAAATGCATGACCGTTACGCAATTTCGGCAGCTGGTGACACTTGGAATGTTAAACGGGGAGTAGGTTGCACGTTAAATATTAAGCGGAGAGTAGGTTGCACGTGTATTTCGAGTTATAGTGATTGTACTGGTAATGTTGGGAAGGTGACGGCGTATTATTTTCTGAAAGCTTCATTAATCCAAGGGTAAGGGTCGGCAGTATAACCACACAAAATATCATCGCGCGTAAGTCCGAATAAAATTCCTACTTATCTATATTGCAGAAGGCTCATAAGATATTAAGACAAGATCTGCACCAAAAATTGATTTTTTTTATTGAAGATGGTATGAACTTCATATTTGGTGCCTAGGATACTTGGGTGACCAAAAAAAAAATCACCTAATTTGCATTGGATTTTAGGTGTCGGATTTCAAAAGAGTTAATATCTCCAAAAGTATACATGCTAGAAGCCTATTTTTTTTAAATGAAAGATAAAAGGTAAACTTAAAAAAGTATGGAGTTGGTTTTTTTAAATTTTTTTCAAAAAGCAATAAAAAAGCCAAAAATTGCAAAAAATCGATTTTTTGACCCCAAAATGACCCCCGAAAAAAATTGAGACAAGAATTACAAAATTAACTCCATATTTTTTTTACAAATTACAAAATACACCTTCTGTGAACATTTGAGCCAAATCCATTGAAAAATGGCTGACATTAACTATTTTGAAAGAGGTAAAAGCGAAATTTTGAAATAAAGCATTTTTAGTATAGAAATACTTTTTAATTATTATGCAAATTAGGTCAGTAATGATAACTTCTGACATATACAGTTAGCAAGCATTTGAATTATTATAATTAATGTCACTTATTTCACAATGATAGCACATATACTTTTCGAGATATGATTTTTTTAAAGAAATATTTTTACGTATCGCCGCTTGAAAAGCAATAAAATACATAGTATATTTCACAGCTTGGAAAACAATAAACAACATAACAATATTCATGCAAATCGGTTGACACGTCGCATTTGATTTGCTATAACTTTGGAACGGAAGGTCCGATTTGAGTGGGGAAAAAGCATTTGGAACAAAAAAAATTTGCTCTTTTATTTAAAATAACAATTAGATAAGTAATATATTGTATGTTTTGGTGCAGATCTTCCCTTAATGTGCAAGCGCAGGTACAAGAAAGTGACTTGTTTACGGGGAAACTTGCTATTTATACCAACATCACGTGTTTTCAGCAAGCTGTGGGGGAAATCACGTGATTTCGGGAGAAATTGAATGCTGAAAAAGCGTACAATCATGTTCGGCAGACGGATGCCATGGCAGTCACATATTTTTGGCGTATCAGCCTGTCCCGAGTGAGTGGCTGCCCGTAAAAAAATGAAGGTGGGTCCAGCTTCACTTCACAGAGGGCGTGATGCCCGCAAGGAACGCAACGTACAATATAATCCTTGCCCTTTCAGTGCTCATGCGCATAGGACAATTTATTGGATGAGTTACAAAAGTGAAATAGAAGGGATCTAACGGATATGCAAATGCAAATGACAGAAGACGCTTTTCTGCCCATCTTGTGAGAAAATTATAGAAATCAAATCACATATACCAACACGAACCTCATTTGAATGGAAAAGGTGTCAATAAAAAGTTGCAGTAAATAGAATTGCTCCAATTAATGTACTGAAAAGGTACAATGTTAATCCCTTTTGTATTTAATCTAAAGGTAATAAGATTACACAGCTGGCTCTATTTGATACGGCCAGGTCTTGGGTATTTGCTACTCAGTCACATGTTTCTGTTCTAGGCTTAAAATGGCACGTATAGCTGTTGATCAGCGTGTCAATGGCACCAGGTTGGCTTGACGGAGGTGTAGCAGTAGAGGTCGCTCAACGATTGGTTTGTTCCCCAAATGGTACAATTCGTCGGCTGAATGCAAGACCAACCTTTTTTTTTGGGGGGGGGGGGCAAAATTGAGAATTTGTGGAATTTTGAAAAAGGCGGCATAATTCAAACTATGTGTGAGGATATATTAAAAAAGGTTTTAATTAGAAAAAGAAGATAACGTATGTGCAATGCGCTTTTTCCACTTAATGCAAGACAATGTAAGTGGCATTTACGCTGGTCTTGCATTAAATATTTTTGCATTTTTTCAGTGCAAGACCAACGTAAGTGGCACTTACGCTGGTCTTGCATTAAACATTTTTGCACCTTTTCAGTGCAAGACCAACGTAAGTGGCATTTACGTTGGTCATGCATTAAAATTTTGTCCCTTTTCAGTGCTTGAAAATGAGTCTGGCTGCTATATTTACGGTTTACGGATTTAAGTGAAGAAGAACCTGGATTGATAAACAGAGACGCCGCTTCGATATTGGCATTTAGAAGGCGGGTCTGGAAATATTAGGAATAGAATGTGGGATCTTTCTTTGACAACAAAATTATATGGATTAATAAAGTGCAATGTGGTTATTTAAAAAAGTATAACGTGAAAAGTGTATTTAGGACCTTATGGAAATCAGCTCTTCATATCCCTAACATCACAAAAGCTATATTTAAAAAATAATTAGAAAAAGAAGATTACCTATGTGTAATGCGCTTTTTCCACTTTAATAATGCAAGACCAACGTAACGTAAGTGCCACTTACGTTATCTTGCACTGAAAAAGTGGCAAAAATGTTTAAGGTCAAAACTTGATCCATCCCTCTCCTATCGTAAAAGTATCATCTACAAATTACTCGTACTCGCATATAAAAGTAAACAACAAACACCTCCGACTTATATACACATCTCATAAGATCTTATGATTACCCAATGGTAGCGTGTTCCTTCGATCTCATCTCAACAATCTCCTTTCTGGGGGGCATAGACTTATACATCATAGGTGACAAGCCTTCGCAATTCTGTGCCGCTCTTTTGGAAGAAGTTACCATTTATCACTTCGTTCCATACTACCATCTTGCAAGTTTCAAATCTAAATTGAAACATACTTATTTCCAAAATAATTGTCCGTAAAAAGCAATAATTTTCAAAAATTTAGAGAAAAATGCAGTTGAAGTTTATGACATGTTTATAAATTGTAGCATTGTTGTAGCTTAAGTTGTACTCTATGACCGTCATGTTAAGCGCTTTGATCATTCATATGCTAAGGCGCTATATAATAATCATTTATTTAGGTTTTCCCGGCCACGTCGCATTACGTGTTCCTTTTATAAAAGGGACATTCGTTTTCCGCGCGAAATTGAACGAGGATGTGTATTGTTTATTTCACAATTAAGCCAAAAAACGGGGGGGCATTTCGATTTCGTTACAGAGCATTCGAAACCAGCGTAGAATGGTCGGCAATTGCGTAACTAGATCAATCGATTTCAATTGAATTAGCTTGTGGTCATCATTGGTTCTATTTTCGCCATTGAGATAAACAAAAATGAAACATGTTCTTTGAAATTAGCAATATTTGCGTTTAATAATCATATAGTACAGTTGGAAAAATCATTCTTGGCTCAGCTTTCAATCACACACCAAGGCAGGTCGCTGCCAAGACCAGTCTCGTGTCAACCTCCTCAGAAGGCTCGCAGGAACTGGATGGGGTGCCTCCTTTGACACCTACCTACATCACTGTTGCCTTGGCATACTCGCACCGCTGATATAACGCTGCACAGAATGGAGTCACCAGTACATTCACCCAAATTGATGTCTTCTGAATGATGCCAATGAGACTTGTTAGTGGTTTTGCCCTTTTGGCGACGGCCTGTAGAATACCTTCCAATTCTGTCTGGGCATAGCTCCGGCAAACTAGAGGAACCTTCAGCGATCAAGCTCGCCAAGAAATGTCATGAACCTGGGTAGCCTAAGCCCACCACCCCAACACCCTTGAGATCAGAGAATTCCACGAATCACTTGCTAACCCAATCCATGACACTGCAAGTCACAAGTTCCCTATCGATCAACCTGGATCAATGACAGATGGTATGAGCATTGGTCATCCTCTACTTTGAACCTAAAGCAGTTTGTGGACAGCCCATCGAGCAAGCCCAAGGACTTGACCTTGATAGGAAAGCATGGTTCAACCTCAAACGACTCAGAACTGGCGTTGTCGTACAAAGAACTTCCCTCACAAGAAATCGGAGTAAGAACTTCATCAAACTGCGATTGTGGAGAGCCACAACATTTGGCCACATCATAGATACTGTGAGTTCTACAAGTCCCCAAGAGGATTCCCAGGCCTGATCAACACCTGGATGATGAAACTAATCAGCTGGTTAAAGATGGTTCTTCTACGTGATTTTGGGGACTTGCACAACGAACAATTTCGGCCTGGAACAATATTATATGACTGATACTAGATGTAATGGCATTAAATGACCTGATGGTAGCCTTATTTAAAAAAAACAAATGTAACCTTTCGAAAGGAATGGATCATGATTAAAGAATCAAAGTATAATCATCCTATTGAGTGTAGCACAACGATTCTTATATTAAAACACAGTGGCCTTTAAAAGACATGATCAGTATCAAACTGAGCATGATACATATAAAAGGAAAATAAGAACGTGGCAGTGATATACATATAATGAAAGTGAAGTAACTAACGTGATAAGCGAGGAAGAGAGATGAAAACATTAAACTTTTCATGCAATATGAAACTCTAAGCAACGTAACAGAATGAAGTATAGGCTTAAAGAGATTTTTATTTGAAAAAAATGTAATTTAATTTGATGATTCAAATATCATGTGAAAGAAAATAATCCGCCATCAAGACAGAGGTTTAGGAGTGTTGACAAGTTTAAAACACGTTTTAAATTGATCCAGCGTTTGGATAGTGAAATGAAAATAGCCACCATAAAGCCAAATGTTCAGTGTGTTCGAAAAGTTGAAAAACACGTTTTAAATTGATCCGGCGTTTGGATAGTGGAAAATGAAAATAGCCACATAAGACAAATGTTTAGTGTGTTCGGAAAAGTTGAAAACACGTTCTTAAATCTGTCCAGCCGTTCGGATAGTGGATAAAAAAATGTGCACTAAAATTGGCCATCAAATTAATTAATTTGGTCACTCGACCACATTTGGAGACGTTTTTTCACAACAATCAAAAGAAAACATTCATGGGCAAATAAGAAAATATGTACTTCATTCTGATATGAAAATCTCAAGTTTGATGAAGTGAAGTGGGTGACGAGGTCATATATCGGATCACCACCTTTAAACTATTTTTCAGTTACATTACTGTACATGACGATTAAAATTTGCCGGAACAAATATAGGCTTAATTATATGTGTGTCTGAAGATATGAAAATTTCCTAAAATTTGTTTGACAGTTTTACCAAAATAGAATTTTACTTGATTTGTCATAGGTCTATGGGGTCTATTAAATGTAAACGTATATTGTAGGTCTATAACGTAACGTAATTGAATGCATTATCGCAAATTAGAATAGCAATTCACGAAATTGAAAAACAACCGTACATTGTTTCGTAACCGTTCTTGTTTAAGTATAGCGAAAAAATTCGAAATGGCGAAATGAAAGAATAAAGATGAACGTGCATTACCATACCGATAACGGGTATGCGCTACAACGAAAATGATTGAAGAAAACCGTAATCGAGTGCTCATAGTACGAAATGGTAAAGCTTTAGACATAAGCCCAAACGTGCGAAATTGGTGATAAAAGTGCGAAATTGGGCCGGGAAAACCTATATTATTATTATTATACCGTGCGGCTACCGCTTGTCAGTAGACACCATTTAAATTTACAACGTGGCAATGAAAACCGTTTTATCGTCATAGATAGAAGGCACAATTCTGTTTTTTAGATCCCTTGCGTTTCATGGGGATTGCTCGCGCGTAAGTATTCGAAATTCCGCACACGGCGGTAGTTATCCAGTGGAAAATAGGTCGTTTAACTTCAATCAGCTGACGTCACTAAATATTATCCTATCGAAAAACGTGAATATCTAATAATAGAAACTTAGTAAAATAATGATAGATAGTGGCGGAATTGGAAAAGTCCATTAATCACACCATCTGTAAGTACTGGTAATAACAAAGCAATAAAAGTGAGGGATTTTATTTTATAAAATTCCCACCCAATCATTACATTTTTGAACTGGTATCGTGTTAATGTTCTAAATACAATAGAACAATTTGCCAAAGATTTTAAAATTGAACGAATCTAAAACCGAATCTGTCTGAAGTTTACGTGAGCGATACAATCATGTCGGAGAACGTTTCATCAACGACAGGTAGTAAAATCAATGGCTACAAAGGTATTTCAGCATGGGCATATGGACTATCCAATCAACACGTATTATCAAGTGCTGCCTTTGCGATGTGTATCTGTGGATTGGTAGGACGCCTTGGTCATGGGTAGCATTCTGGTCCATAAAAAGTTGCGAGTTTTGAGTAATGTTTTTGTTGTCAAAATCTCGCCATTGCTGTGTCGTCGTTGTCGTCGATGTCGTCAAATCGTGTATCTTCACCAAAGTTGATCTTCTGGAAGCCAGGCTACTTGTGTGAATTAATTTGCGTTATATGCATCACCTCGTGTGCTTGGGTATGAGACGGGGTATGATAGGTATATCACACCCAGTCTTTGGATCATATCATTCTTCATTTATTTTCCGACGGTGGGTGGGGCGACATGTGTTTGATCAGCGACTTCTTTTCTGTACAATGATATGACTTAAAAATTTTGGCTACTCGTTGTTTTGCCGTTTATCATCACCGCTCCCTTTATCGTTCTGACTTTTTTCTGATATTCGTTTAAGACAACATCAACAAGGACAGAGCAGCCACAGGTTATCCGACAAACGACTTTCGGTTCTTTAAATTGAACATTGGATTTTTTCAATATAGACTTATTGTGTTATTTTTTTTGGAAAAGTGAAAAGATGATCTTAACAGCTGTGAAAAGGTCATTGGTTGATGCACGGGTTCAATTCGTTTAATTGAACCCAGGTAGTACGCGCTTCGTATTGAAGTTATTTTTAGGTGAAGCGCTCGCGTCATACGCGTTTCGATACGTTCGCGCGCGCCTGCCAAAAAACGTTGCGTCTAGTTGCGTTGAGCGTTGCGTTCAAAGGGTTGCTTCGATTGTTGCACTGGGTGGTGGAATCCTTTATTGTGGTATAAAAGCCGTAAAAAAACATCGCGAAAGTGAGTTAAAGATGACCTTAAATGATAAAGCTGTTTAAGAGATAATAAAGTATAATTTTGGGAAACCGGTACTCTTTTTACGACAAAATTGAACCCGGCGACACGCATTGATTTTTGCGTGGAAGAACGCGGCCTCCGGCCCGTCGTTCTTCCACTTTAAATATGGTATCGCCTGGGTTCAATTCGTCGTAAAGAGAGTACCGGTTTCCAAAATCAACCTTTATTCTCTAAATTGAATTTGTGGATTTAAAAAAAAAGTGTTTGAGTGTAACCTATTAAACCCCCACCCCCTATTTTTAATTACTATTTTATGAGAAAAAACACTAGCCCAACATTAATCTGACTTTATTGCATATTTATCATGTTTGACCCTTCCCCACCTTTCCCCCCTTCCCTCCCCTGAAGGCTGCAGTTGAAGGCAAGGCTATAAATGAGACAGATGTTTAAAATTTGGACATTTTTATGCTTTATTTTTAATTTTTAAAATCAAAAAAAATCCATCCACATGCTAATCCATTGGAACTATGTGTACATGTACACTTGAAAACACGTCATAATACTGTATAACAAACTCATCAGAGATGTGACTGTTTTCTGTGGCACTTGTTTGAGCTTAGCTTTTATATAAGGTGGATTTTACTATATAATTGTCATTCCATTCCAGGGACAATGGTATGACCTCCCTATATACCATGCATAACATGACTGACCTTATGCATGCTAGGTCTCGTGACTCATACCTGACACCCAGGGTGCATCTTTTTTATAATGAGTTTGAGGTTATTGAACTGTGCCATTGAATTGGAAATTTGAAATTTATGATGATGTGTCCAGAATGTGTTAAAACTCTGTGCTTATTTGAAGTAATGCAGGGAGAGGAAAATTGAAATCTTCAGTGCCAGTATAACCTTTGCCAGTCATTAAAAAATAGCCACTGAATTAAACAGATTCAGCAATAAAAACATATATTTTGAAATAATTTTACTACCTCCAGAAGGATGAAAGCAGTCACAATAGCACATGGAGGGGGACCTATTTGTAAGCCACACATTTTTTGCACACTGCCATTAACTGTTTTTTTTTTTAATGACTTACATCAAGTAGAATTTTCTGCTTAACCTCTCTAAAAAAGCATGAGTTATATGCAATCACATCAAAGTAGATAAAAGATCAAATAAATGGCCAGTTTTCTGAAAATTCAATCTAGCCGGTGCTCCCATACTACGTTTAGGCCAGTGGCGGCGCACGGGGTGCAACCCCCACGCCCCCCCCCCCCCCCCCCCCCCCCCCCCCACCCGGCGAAAGGAAACAAAATCAGCGATTTGGGATTTAATCAAATTTTGCCAAATTAAGCGATTTGGAGCCATAATTTGGTTAAAAATGTCCACTTTTTTTAGATTTTGCCCTGCCACCTATTATCACTTTCCCTCCCAAAAATAACACCCCCCCCCCCCGAAACGAATTTGACGACGCCACGGGTTCAATACACTTATTTTTTTTATTGTGGGTCTTTTGGTGGTCTGTGTGTGTTGCTGAAAATGGAAAAAAATGGGGTATTACACATCTGCCTTACAATACCATACATACCACTTCTGAAATGGCAGTCTCCCCCACCCCCGTGCTTGAACATTTTCAAGTGTTATAAATATGACGCAGTGAATCTGACAATTATAGCCCTACTAAGCGAATAAATGGGCAAATATGCACGGCAGTGAATATTAGCCTCACCCAACTTCCTTGCTGAACGTTAAATACTAAATTTTTTCCCTGTGAGGTTGCTGAATTTTGCAACTTTACTCCGGTAGAAATTCTAATCTTTGAATCTGGCCGAAATTGACGATAAGCCTTCAGTGTCCAGGCAATTTGCTTCCAACTCACAACTTGACTGATGTGTAATACTTGCCGACGTCATTTTAGGACTATTCAGTTAACACAGATCAAATCTTCAAAGTTTAACAACCCGTCAAGTTCAGTGATTTTGCCGAGATGTGAATACATCATTTCCTCTATTATCAACATCAGGGAGGGCGGCCAAGAAATTCCAATTTTAACGTCGCCATTGGTTTAACACGTAAAAAAGCGAAATCTGAACGAAAATTCTGATTTTTTCTATGTTGTCATAACGGACAAGGACGTGTGTGGGTCATTGGAACACCCAAGATAACCCACTCAAAGCGCCTAAATCGGTTTGGGATTTCTTTCTTTATTAAGTTTGATTCGTTTTGGTGTTTGCTATACTAGAAGAGGCTTGAGTGAAACCGCCATTGTCTGCAGCACTGATTGCTACTACCAATAGCACAATGGAGGGGGACCAGAAGAAAAAAATCACTCAATGCAACAGAAAGAATTAATACTGTGTCTCATCAAACACATTATTGGACAAAATTACAATCACAATTTCAACAAATTTCACTAACTTTCACGCAACATTCCAAATAAGACAAATATTGACACATTTCTCAAAAACACAGATGTTTATCAAATATAAGTTACGAACTATATTGAATGTGGCGTATTGTTATGCATGTGTATCTGGTTGTGATCAGGTGATGTGGCTATCTATTTGCTAATACTTTTTCGTGTTCAGTTCCTTTCCTGCTCGCCAACTGTAGCACACGCATGCTTTAAAGTGCGGCCTGTGTTATTCTTTGAAAAACTGCCTATAGCAAATGTGATGAGGGCGCTAGTCTAGGGATAATAGTTATCTTAACTGTTGCTTTTTCAGAGCAAATTCAAAAAACAAAGATAAAAAGTAGACAAATTTTGTCTACAATGAAAAACTCCATGTTATTGGTTCTTATATCTGGATCCACTGCTTTGGCTACCTTACACATATTGTTTTCTTTGATCAAGATGGAGATTGGGGACGCCCTGTTACATTTTTTGGCTACCGCCATGGCCTCATTCAATTTTAGCAACTAATAGTTTGATTTACGGACGCAGGTCGCCGACAAGAACTTTCGCGATGCTTACATTTACCAGCTGAAAATACTGTTTTGATGTTTGCGGTTTGATTTCAAAAGTGAAATCAAACGGCCAATAATGACACGCAAATACAATTGTATCTATCTCGTCTAACAACGAACGCAAGCAGCTGCACAAAGTCCGCAGATAAAAGCTGAAGCAAATCACATACCCCACGGATACATGCATTCTGACGGAATAAACATGAATTACAGAAAAAAAAGACCCGTTAGAAACATTTGACTAGGGAAACACCGACGCAATCACTCGTTTGCAACAAACAACACGAATCGCCTGGAAATTGGGAATCGCCCTCCAAAAGAAAAAATGGAACCATATGCGTCTGATTGAAGAAAGATGATGACAACCAACTAAGCCTTAAAGCGGCACTGGCAATTTTCACAAAAGATGAATTCCTTCAATTCTTATCAAATGATTTTAGTCTAGGCAATTAAAAGAATAGAGATACATTTTACACATTTTACACATAAAAATAACTATACTCAAAAACAGATAGGGAGGGGCGTTAATAAGAGGCTAAAGACATCCCAGGCAATTTGTAGGCTAACCTTTAAGTTTTCCATAACTGTAATACAGTTATTACATTGAATATATAGACTCGTGCTATTGAATTAAAAACGCCAAGAGTACATGACCCGCTCTCAAACAGGTGCATGCCTTGGGAACATGCATACGCGTGCGTTTGCTTGTGTTTTAAAACGCCATTTCGTCGTCTGCTGAATGATGTCGCCGGCGACATTAATTACAACCATCGTTCTGGTTTACCCATAAGGACGCTGATTGTTTTTGTCGTTAATCAATTTCAAATGAGGGTTAATGATTATAAAAGCTGTACAACCATGCCAAAATATCGATTTTGAAAAATCTTGAGGCGCACTATTTATCAAATGTGCCAGTGTCTCTTTAGTTGATAAACTCTCCAGCTACCTTCAACTTCTTATAGACATGGAACAATGCCTGGCTAGATACTCCAGACCAGACCAACTCACTACACAAGCCTTACAAGCATTTGATACGGCACATTACAGCTCCCCTATATTTTTAGGAGTCCTCCACCTTTCTTAGGCTCATTTACCATTGAAAAAACAAACGCTACCAAATCATGCCTTTTCAGCACATAATCCGATGTGTGCGAGTCACTTAATAACGTCTTTGTGAGCTCCGCCCCCAAAAAAGTCGCTGTGTTAAAACTAGTTAAAAATGTTTTCATTTATTGGTCGAAACATGCTATGCTAGTGTCAAAAAAATGTGAATTGGCCGATGGGAAGTTTCGTTTTATTATCGAAGGTTGAAGTACAAGCATGGGGAACTAGTCAGCATAAAGTTTCAAGTGACGGAATGTTTTTTGCAAGGATTTTGTGTACATCAAAACCTTACATCACAACATGCAAGATGTTTAAACCCTGATAACTCTTTTTTTTCATATGTAGGCCTATGTTCATTTTACCTAGCTGCATAGCCTCTCATCTAACATTATTTTATTAGGTCATTATCAAAATTGGATGCATCTTTGTTCAAGTATTTTTGACATTAGTAAATCAAGTCAAATCTCAAGAATCGAATCCTGGTCAAACGGCTATTTAATGGCATATTATAGGCTCTTAGGCTGTTGATGCAAACCAACCACCCTGTTATTATTACTTTACTTCAAGTTGTTAACAGGTATAAACACTTATTGTTTTTCTTTCTCAATTAACCGCATAAACACGGCAAAAGCAAGGATAAAATCTGTATTTTTACTAGTTTACAGTGCTAACTTATTATGAGTACACATGCCTGTACAGAGGTATAGGGCTATTGTCTTATTATTCACGATCAATAATCTCATTCATGCTATGGAGCCAACTCTTGTAAAGCCCGGGTCAGTGATTGATTTTTGTGGTTTTCAACAACAATAGGAGGCCCGGGTCAAGATGTACAACATATACTAGGGGAAAAGTGAGTTGGTTATTGGATGGTTGGACTCAATGTCATCAGTTCAGTTCGATAGCAAGGACTGTGAGTGCAGTGTTAATATGTCCGGCTCTAAGGGTTGTGAATATTACACTTATGACAATCCCACCGGGTAGTATCTTCCACGCAAGGAATGGGTCACATTAAACGGATTCGCACAGGTAATCGGTCCGCTTCAACAGCATATGCCCGATGGGGGCTGCGACCATCTCCACCTTGCCAATGATGTGTTTCTCCCTCAAGCAGACTGCGGATCACATGCTCAATGAATGCCCACCTCGCGCCCACCGGTGGACATAGACTTCTCAAACCCCACAAATCAACAGTGAGCTGACTTCACCGTCTAACAATATAAGTCACATCAGTCATTTTTTTGCCCATCCGCGTCTTCTTATTGCTATTGTGACCCCATATGCGGTGAAAAAGGTAGTTGATGGTGACCTTACAACTGTCCATTTTTTTAACTTTTCCTCATGACCTCATAAATGTCCGACTCCCGGAGTTTTGCCCAAATGTGCTCGTATTTAAAGGAGGACCCCCATTTATCTATAATTGTTCATCCCGTATAGATCGCGCCGATATTCCAACCGTTCTGAAGTTAAGAGTTAAAACGTGATTTTGTAATCCCCTATAGAGTACTCCTTTATAGTATATTGGTTGACCACAATGGGGCAATTTTCGCTCATTACATCCAAATAACAACCATCCTTATCACCCGAAAGATTCATAGGGTAAATGAGAAAAATAGTACTCTTTCTTCTGATACCAAAATTTTGATCACAGTTGGCTCTTGTCTTGATTCCAAATCACATACTGGACACGAGAGCGTTTTATAAATATCGTTGTAGACGTATTCCTTTGGTTTTTGAACCCAGATTAAATATTGAACGCACCCCTTCATTGTTTTTGCTTTAGTAATGAGCCCACGGGACCCAATTTCATACAGCTCAAAACACAACTATAATCACCAGAATTGATGTCGAAATAAGCCCGAGCTGTACTTTTCAGTCTTGCGATTATTGGCAGAGTAATATTCATCTCGAATGGAACGGTAAGTTCAACTGCATGAATGGCATTTTGAGCATTGTTCACAATAGCCAAGGCAGGCCGTTGATGTTGGAACGATATTTTGGTGGGATGATATGCCATGATTGTAGACACGGAACATCAGCATAGATTTTAGCGTGCATCGCAGGAAGTTATCATTGAGGGTTAATAAAATGTGGAATTGTGGCCTCCATGGATATCGACCTGGGTGAGGAATGTGGAGCAATAAAAAGAAATATGGTGTAGGAGTTCTTTATGGCCACTAAAAAATTACATTTAATATTTTTCTTTTTCCCCATGTCTGAGATTGGTAAAAGGAGGCAAATATCCATAGATGCCCCTAAGGCAAAACTAGGGACGCCCCTAGGAAGATCTTAAATAATAGATTTCCATTAAGATCAATTGTTTTCATATTTAAGATTAATTCATGACCTCATAAATGTCGGCATCACGCGTTTGAACAAATTTATGTGTATCTCTGCTTTCACACTGGTATAAATATGGCTACAATACTTGCCAATACAAAATGCAAAAAACTCATTCTGAAGAAAGTGATCGGATAGTGGCTGTAAAGGGATAAGCATTAAGCAGCGATTCTTAATCCGGAAACTATCGGACAAAAAATCATAAAAATCCATGTTATTTATTGCATATATTTATTTAGTTTACGATTTAGCCCAAAACTGAGCCTGTATCATGCACTGACAACATTTATTATGAACTGAATAAGTAATACACGTTTAAAAAGAAATATCACTTTTCTAGCGGAAAGCACGGAACGGTATATTTCCATATCTATAATTCACATGATTATGATGAGCCGTCGCGACGCGTCGCTTCTCCAATTCTGCCTTGTTGGGTTCTAAATGGCAACCTCCGTATACTAGCATGGCGCTCTTACCAATAACGAGGGAGGGTTGGTAGCTTCTAAGAGATTTTGGCCCGAAATTATGCTCGGACAAGCTGCTCCAGGACCATATGCTTCCTGAGCAGTCTGGCAGGGAGCAGCCGGTCCTGGAGCTTCTAAGAGTATTGACTGTAGAATGATTTCTCACTGCTCCAGGAGCATATTGCCCATAGGCTCCTGGACCATTTGCGTATCCAAATATGCTCCTGGAGCATATTGACTTAGAATATTTTCAGATTATTTATGCTCCAGTACAACAGGCTCCAGACCAGCTGCCCAGGACCAATGCTACAGGAGCATATGGCCTGGAGAAGAAGTGGGTCACTGGCGCATAATTTCGGGCCAAAATCTCTCAGAAGCGGGTTGGGTAAGAGGAGCGATAGATCACCATAATCATGTGCATTATATCATCCTAATAACATACATAGATTTGTAAAGCGCCTATTCATAACACTATAGGCGCCTATGGAACATACTACTACCAGAGGCAGTTAAAAAAAGGGGAAAAATTACCAAGCCAATGTCCCTAGAAGGAAAATCTGCCGATCACCGCACAAAAAGGAGAGTAGCATTATTTTTCTTTTTAGATTCTAGGTTTTCAATTTCCCCCTAAAACAAGGCAGGGTCCGCATCAGGATTGTTCAAAAGTGCTTTAACTGCAGTTGAGGGACGTTAGGGATATATATAAATATATCGTTCTGATGCTGTCCTCAAGAACAGTGATAGACACCCCTCGGGACTTAATATCTATAGATTCAATATATCGATCCTCTAGCAACAATGGCTTTAGCGTAATTAGTTAGAGCGCCGTACTAGTAATGCAGGTTGCCGGTTGGTTCGAATCCGACCCAATCGGACATTGTTTTCTTTTTCAACACTTAATTGGGCGTGATCCAGCTCAGAGAAATATAAAGAGACACTGGCACATTGAAAATAGTGCGCCCTCAAAGTTTTCTGATTATATTTTCGCATGTGTAAAGCTTTTATATACATTAACCTCACTGAAATGATTAACACTTAAGTGCCCGGGGGGGGGGGTTCCATAGTACCCAACTTTTCATTTTTGGCGATTCTCGGTTACGCCTAATCAAAATTTTTCAAGGGAGTTTTGTGCTAATGGCTGATTTAGGATCGATTCTCCGAACAAAAAAATGAAAATCCGCCCACGGCTTCATAAACTAATTAGGTTGGGTCCCTAGGAACCCCCCCCCCCCTTGGTCATAACGGAGTGAAAAAAATCAAGATATTTTACTAATTAAAAAAATTAAAATTAATTAAATCTTGGGATTTATTTGCTTCTAGATATATAACTTGACGGAAGGGGAATTAATTTAATAATTAATAATACCTTAAATCAATAATCTTTTATATGCTGATAGCATCAATTTTAATTTTGTCATGCGTGTTCTTAACTGTGTAGTCTATGGGAAAAATAAGGCGATTTGAAGTTCTGAGAAACTACAGATGAGTCTAAATTGGCTATATTTGAAATGATTCTTTTAATGGTTATTCTAGAGTAGATATAATGACTGATTTGGTTCAAAACCTTATTATTTTGAGTTTGCGGAGGATGGAACTGTTCGACCCACTCTGTTTCGGAAGGGAGTGACAATTTCAACTGGCCGTATAGGTCATGGTCAAGGTCGGATTCATTTTTATGTGGGTATGTGTTCTTACGTGACCCCCATGTATTTGTGTTAGTGTTCATGATCAAAAAACTCCCACGGGAAAGTGGTTATCTGGTTGGGTCCCTAGGAACCCCCCCCCCCCCCCCCCCTTGCGGCACTAAAGGGAAGTTTTTTCGGCTTGGGCACTTAAGTGTTAAGACCAAATAGCGTCCTTATGGGTAAAGAGAACGAGTTTTTATAAATTATGTCGCCAGCGACATTACTTCAGCAGACGACGAAAGATGCCGGTGTGGTTTAACACTAGAAAACCACGCCGTATGCATGTTTTCACGGCATGCACCCTGTTGACCTGTCTGTGACCTTTGTGGTTTTCATAGCAATGAGTACGAGTCTTTGATATCCATATGATATATACATTTGTTGCTTAAAGTTATGGAAAACTTTAAATTTAGCCTACAAATTTACTGTGATGTCTTTAACCTTTATTAACGTCCTATCGGTTTTTGAGTATGTTATCTTTTATGTGTAAAATGAACTAATCTTAATGGCCTAGACCTATCATTTGAGCGCAAATTTAAGACATTTCATATTTTGTGAAAATTGACATGCCGCTTTAATTAAAATATCATTTAGCCATTGGTGAAATATTATCAAAATGCTTCTGTTCAACAAAAAATTTGATTGGCACTAAGAAGAATGATCCTTATTCCTAAACTACCTAGAGGAATATCTGACAATCACCACAAAAAGGAGGGGGTAGCGGGATTTTTGTTGTAAGGTACTAGGAGCAATTTCTCACTAATCCAAAACAGGGGTCCCGCCTCCGTATTTTTTGTCAGGTGGGTTGAAGCGATTAAGGCGTAGGGGTAATAGAGTGTGCAGATGGTGGGTGAGGTCGAACACACCTGGAAGTTATTTGATGTTACTGTTGAAAAATTCCTCCGTTGGTGTCCCAAAAAAAAAGAAGTATACAATCCTCGATGTTGCTTCAGGAATGGCCATTATGGAGTGGGTGATATGGGAGTTGATGTGACTAAAAAGCTGGGTCATTAGAGGTCATTGAAAGTATTGTTAAACATGATCAACATGTATGGCATTAGCCAGAGTTGGCGAGAATTGATCCCTAGATCATGAGAGGTGGAGAAGAACTTCTTGGCATTTGGAAAAAGATACGTAATCACATTTGGTCAAAATGATCCTTGAGAAGTGAAAGAGCATGGTGCCTTCAAGTTAGGTTCAACAGATCATTAGGGTCATTTGAAAGTCTGTTCGGAAAAATTCAAATTGATGTTATTTACAGAAATCGATTGCCATATTGATTAAGTTGCATTAAAAATAATAAGTATCCCAAAGGTCATCTAGGATAATAAGGAGGCAAGTGTTGAAAATGTTTAAAGTATTCTTGTTCACAGGATAATGATCATTTCGCATGAATCATATACAGGGTCTCATTAAAGCGGGTTGGAGGCTAAAATTGAGGTCATTTGAGGAATTTTTTGAAAAATTGGTTGCGTATTTACAAAAGATACTAGTATAGCCCGGAGCTAGCACACATTGTAACCACTTCAAGTAGAACGGTTTGAGTGATTATTATGTTGACAGACTGACCGGAAAACCCTGAAAGGATTCTTAAGTGCCGCAAGTGGTGCCTTAAGGACGGGGGCCAAAAGAAGTTTAAGGGGTCAAATTTGTAAATTGATCAAATCATGTTGTAAAGCACACCATGTTATTTGTCTAACCCTAAGGATTCAGAAAAGGTCTAGGTTGTAATATGTACAGCCGAAAGTTAACAGTTAAAGGCTAAAAACAGCCAAAAATCAATAATAAGGGTCAATTTCAGTTGTACAGGGGTCAAGTTAAAGTTAATCCGCTTTGGATAAAAAAATGGGCAAAATTAGTGGTGGAGTTCATAGGATTAAAATAAGGGGCTATAGTTTGGACGTCTTAAATGCTTAGTTTCGATGTAGGGGGCACAGAAGGTCAAGTCCCCATGAATTCAATGGGGGATTGATCTTGTTACCCCCCCATACTTTCTTAAGAAAGCTTTTGAGACACTCCAAAGTATTCCTTAATTTTATCCTATGAGCTCCACCAATTATTTGCACCATTTTTTATCCAAATCGGAGCATTTTAAAAATTTGACCCCTGTACAAACTGAAATGACCCTTATATGATTTTTGCTGTTTTTTTAGCCTATCACTCTGAAACTTTAGGCTGTACATATTACAAACATACTTCTGATCCCTTATGGTTAGCGCATGAACATTGTGTCTTTTCAACATTGCTGGACAATTTACAAATTGACCCAGTACAAACGTTGTTTGGCCGCCTCTCCTTAAGGCACCACTGCGGCACTAAGAATACGTTTCAGGGGTGTCCGGGCAGTCTTCAAAATTAATCACTCAAACCTTTTGTACTTGAAGTTGTTCAAATGTGATGCTAGCTCCTGGGTTAGTAGTAGGCCTATAAGATTTCTCAGTTAAAAACGCCACTTTAAATTATGTTCACCAATTATTCACAACATAGTAATTGTATTTTGGTTCATTCTGTTTCAATATGTGTCAAGTGCTATGCACGTATGTGAGGAGCGAAGTGGGCGAAAAAATGCTTTTCCGCCTAAAACAAAATAAAACGATTTTAAAATCGTGGCAGCAACATATCTGGTTTAAAAATGCTAGAGTAATTCATGACGTCGCAGGACTGGGTCAATTATAACAACTAAATTACAGAACGCGTCGTCTCGGAACATTCTTTGAGAAATTTTCCTCCTACGCATGAGACAGTGTTTGCATAATCTTCACACTGTAGATTGAAAACGTTCCAACGATATCGTTTATGATAAAAAACATGTTTTAGGGACAAACTTATAAGAAATAGAATCTCTGATTTCTTTCACTCGACGAGAGCTACTCTCACCTTGGGGAGTTTTAAATCCGCAAAACGATACATCTTTGTCAACTCATCCGATTATTGGCTATAAGACTCCATCTCTCAGTCCTCTTCCTGACCCCATTTTGTATCTTCAATTTATCGTCTATTTATTCGTATCACTTCACTTGTTACATGTGGTTCAACCCTGTTGTATTACTGTCCCATAGGCAGTTTTCAGAAGCGATCTGCTTAAATTTACCAAGACCAAAAATAAGGACGAGATAAGGGTATTTAAAAAGCTCAATGATCAACCTCAGAATACACAAGGCGAGTTTTCTGGTCTGAAGTCAGTTTGGAAATCGGAGCCGCACATCGACCCATTTGAACTATTATATACCTGATAGTAGGATTGTGTGCGTATGGGGGAGGGGGTGTGCTATATAGGATAAGAGGTGGATGGGTAGGGTGATGTGTGGGGTGTGAGTTTTGTCCTGTTAACCTCATAAAACGAAGACATACCGTGAGCTGATAATTGCAAAGTTCTAACTGACATTTTGAGATATGGACGTTTAACGATTCTAAGAATTTGAAATTGGTATTTCGCCACTTTGTTTATAGCCCAGTTATTTTTATTACATCAAGTAATATAAAATAGGCCTAAAATTAATATATCACCTTAAAATACAAAGTATTCAATTTTACTATATTTTGATCCCCGCCGAATGAGTTTGGAACGGGGACTATAAAATGAGCAGCGTCCGTCCGTCCGTACTAGTCCAGGCTATAGATGCATTGATAACTAATATCAACCTTGTTTTATTAGATATATGTTTTTCCACGGTTTCTATACCAGTTTTTTATGCTGATTCTGAATCCGATGGATGCCAGATGAGAAACCTTGAGCATTTTTGTAGAAACGCAAAAAAATCAAAATGGCTACCAAAACACGAAGCATTCATCTCTTGTTCACTCAAAAGTTGTAATTTTTCAGCCTGTCTTGTTAAAACATTAATTTTGACCAATTAACATATAATTCTGTAACCACGTAATCAATGAATTCAATATGGCCGTCAATACAATAAAGTGATCTACTTTTGACTGCAGGTTGGTAATTTGGTATCTATCGTGGTGTTTTGGCAGTCAAGAAATTAATTACAGCCATAAGAAATATTTTTAAAAATTGTGATGATAAATTCCTTCATTATATGATCCAATATGGCTTCCTATACTATAAGATAGTTTTTATTGATAACTGTGTCTAACCTACTACTGCAATGTGTGTATATCCCTGTAAGTCAATCAGATCAATGTACACATCATTAGGTAATCAGAGGAATCGATACATATAAGATGCCATCCAAGATGGGTATCCAATATGGCTGGAAATGGCACTTACTAAGCGGCGAAAATCCGATCACTAATAGTCTAGAAATTTATGTTTCTTTGTTTTTGGTAGGTTTGGAGCATCCATTGGTATCCATATTGAGATATTTGGTGAATAACGACTCAATGACACTTAGTTAGCCTTACTGGGATTTTTGGAAGTGATAATCCAACTAAAAACCACAAAATATATATCTTTAGCCTACAGCGTGAATGAATCACTGATCTTTGCTGATTGCCTTTGCAGCCATATTGAACATCTATCTAGGATGCCATCTTGCAGATATCAATCAATTTGATTATGTTATGATATTTTAATTGCTCTGAATCAGTTATAGTGATATACACAAACATGGCAGCTCTTGGCTATATGCAGTAATAAATTTTGCCATTTTGGAGCCATCTTGAATGGTTTATTGATTTGATTAATTATCAAATTGTTGAAAGCTATTCATAATGGTTTCAATTAATATATTGATTGCTAAAGCATTGGTATATATACCAAGTTACCATTCTACGGTCAAAAATAGATAAATATCAGATGCTTTGTTGTATTGGCAGCCATATTGAATCTCTTAATTAGGTGGTTAATGAATCATGTTTTAATTGGTCACAGTGGGTGTTTTGACTGGACAAGCAAACAAATTTACAACTTTTGAGTAATTAAAATATGAGTTTTTTAGTGTTTTGGTGGCCATTTTGAATGTTTGCGTTTCTTCGAAAATGCTCAAGGTTTTTCGTGTGGCATCCATCGGATACAGATTCAGCAGGAAAAACTGGTCTAGAAACCATTGAAAAACATTATATATATGGTATAACAAGGTAACATGGTCTGTAGCCTGGACTATACGGCCGTTCGACCGTCCGCCCTTGATAAAAATGTTAACCCCTGAACATTTGGCTATATCTTTTTTTTTTCCTAGATGAGCTAGAGTAGTTAAACTTGGGTGTATATTATTGGAAGGCACAAGCCCCTACTAACGTTGCTTCCCCAGTGTCCTCCAGTGGCTCTGTCAGGGGCTAAGGAAATTTTAAAAAAGGTCAATATTGCACCAAAAATATGTCAAAATTTAGCCATATTTTTTTTAGATGAGCTAGAGTAGCCAAACTTGGGTATATTGTAGGAGGGCAAAGCCCTTACTAATGATGTAATTCATTTCCCCAGGGTCATCCCCTGGGTCTGTCAAAGGGGTAAGGAAATGTCAAAATAGGTCAATATTGCACAAAAAATTCAAAATTTGGCCATATCTTTTTCTAGATGAGCTAGAGTAGCCAAACTTGGGTATATTGTAGGAAGGCATAAACCCCTGCTCACAGTGTAATTCATCCCCAGGTTCCTCCCCTGGGTCCTACATGGGGTGAGGAAATGTAAAAAGTGTAAACATTTCAAAAAATTGATCAACATTTGACTACTTTAGTGGGTGATGACCTTTGATCCTTGACCTTTGACCATTTTAGAGTTATTTTGGTGAATTATAATGGAGTTCATCAATGAGTTATTTTTGGGTGAGTTATGGATGGAGTTTATGGACGAGGTATATTTTTGGTGTGCTATGGATGGAATTCATCAACGAGTTGTATTTTTATAGGTTTTCCTGGCCAATGTAATAGTAATTTAATTTGAATTAACTTTTGGGTCGCGCGAATTTTAACGCACGCTAAAAATATTTCAAATTGCATATAACTCAATCCAATTTCGCAAATCGTTCAAGCGATTTAATTAACAGAGCATTCAATCGCCTAATAAGGTCGTCCAATTTCCAGAAATGTTCAATCAATTCCCATGAAACGGTATGGAATTAGGAGAAAAAGTATTCAAAAACAAACGTGATAGGTTCAGGTGGCTGCTTGTTAAAGGAATTCCTTTTCGTTCGTTCAAATGTACAGCAGCTGCAATCTTTTAAGATCGGTAAATTCTTTTGGGTTGAGAATGAGATGATCAATTTGCCTAGAATTGCAAGCAAATGCAATATGTATATGTTTCTTAGAAGGGACTTAGATAAGGTAATGACGGGTTTATGACCAAAATTGAAAGACAATTACGAAAAGGTTCATGGTTTAATAATTAAAGATATGATCATGCACGCATAATTAAATTGTGTTACATACATACAGTTTATCTCATACCACCTTTATGTTAAAAATTGTGACCGGGAATTAAGCATTTTCTTTCCTTAAAATCACTTATCATCTAAAATTTCTTCTATATTTTAGCATTCTAGATTTTAAGGTGTTTAACGTTGTGTGTCATTATCTGTAACATCTAAACATCTAAACTTTTAATTTGTTTAGACTGTGAAATGTTAAAATGGCGCTTGCAAAGTTAGTGCAAAGTGTTTAATTCATAAACATAGTTATACTGTGTAATGGATATGTAAGCTGTTTCCGACAAAATTGTAATCAGATGTTTTGGTGAGTGCTTTAGTGTGAGGAAAAAATATTAAAAGTCGGACCATGATCGGGTCACCCACCTTAAAAGGTATAATGGTTACACAATTATTGCATATTAATTTTAACAAGACATTTCGGAGGCTGTCTGTAATTTGGTTGGCTGCCGCACACATTGCATCCTTGCTATGGCCCTGTCCTGCATGTTCATTTCATTTTTGTAAAGTGCAACAATATAGATGTAGCAGTAATATATGAAATGGTTAATATGTCAATCACAATTGAAATGCTTATTAATTTTAACAAATTGCATTCAATTAATTGCTTTTATTTCTCAGTTGTATCTCAAAATGTAATTAGTTGTAGGATAGTGAGACCTAGTTTTATGCAAGCAGGGGTAAGACAAACATGATAAGAAGGCATTCACTTAAATGTAAGAGGGGAAACAATAAAAAAAGAAAATTGAGAGAAATTTTCTGAGGACACATGAAAAGAATGGAGAAGGCAAAGAGGACAGACAGGGGGTCGCACACAAGAAAGTAAAGGGAATTGGGAGGCGGTCCCAAATAGATCATCCAAGAAAAATTTGTCATGCTTTTTGCCAATATTGATTGATGCAATAGCTTCCATGCATAGTAATTGGTCCCAAATATGTTATACAATCATTTGTTTTTGTAATAATTATACTTTTTGGAATTTTTGGTGGACTTGAGCATTTGGTGTGTTCTTATAAAATCATTTTGATGAATGATGGATGAAGATGCTGTTAATTTTGTTCCCCGAGAGAACAGGAGCTGCCTGTTTCCTATAGCATTATATCATGGAGTCTATGATTATATATCATATGGCAGGTTTTTAAACTGGATTCAGAAAAAGACATAACATCAATGCCATAAATCTAAAACAATTTCAATATCATTTTTTAATTTAGAATAAAAATCTTCATAAAGGTGCATTTCAGCATTAAATGAAATTCATCTTCGACCTCATTTAAAGAGCAAGATTTACATAATAACCTTTGCTCTGTAGGAATCGTTGTATGAAAATGATGCCTCTTTTCTCAGTATCATTAGTGAATAAGCAGCTTCTAACTTAGTAAAAGGTGATTTGCAAGCCTGCCCAAACATGATGATGATGAAATTATCCGGTAAAAAAGTCCACGTTTGCAAAATTTGCCCCCCCCCCCTCCACCCCTTTGAGGAAGCAAATTTAGGGGAAGTCTCCTTTTAAAAAAAACGCCCTAAAAATCCTGTTTATGGGCTGATTGCGATTTACCATTTTTCCCCAGTGACATGGGGCCTTTTTAAGCTGCTGAGGTATGACATAGTTCTAAAATCTACTTACATAGGTACCATTGTCTCAAAAATCATATTGTTGCCCACAAACGCATGTTTTTGACAAAATTGACCCAATTTGACATGTCAACATAATACCCAAACTGAATGCCAATGGTATTTCAAGTATTTTCAGCTAAATTTAGAGCGTAAAACATGGATGTTTTGAATGTGTAGCTAAAGTTTAACTATTATTCAGGTTTTAGAAACCTAAATTTGAGGAAAAACGTATATTTTCACTCAATATCGCCTATACTTACTGTATATTTTGTAAACTTAAGAAGTTTATTGTGAGCTTCTGGGACACAAAATAGTTCTGAAACCTACTAACATATATCTTGCATGCTATATATAGATTTCAAAAATATCAATGTCTCAAAAACAATGATATCTTACTATATTTTCAGCTCAATCTGGAGATAGACAGGTCAAAAATTGAATATTTGTGCTCCATTAAAGTGTTGGAGGCATTTTATGTTAAAAGTGGTTAAGCAACTATTTTAGGGTATTTCGAGGGTGCTGAATCCGAAAATAGCTGTTAACAGGTGCGCCATTGTCGTTTTCACCTTCGAAATTCAAAAAAACAAAATGGCCGCCATTTCAACATAATTTGAGCTAAAACACGGGTTTAAGGCAACATAGAAGGTTAGAAGAGGTGGCAATACCCATGTTTATGACACTGCGGATTCCATATTGCCTACTACAAAACTTGTACCTAGCTTGCGTGTGCTGCCATCTTGAAGTTCAAGATGGCCGCCATATTATTAAGATCAGCTATCCAAAGCCTTTCATGTTGTAGACAGAGACATGTAGAGCAATCCACATGTTTGTGACACTGAGGATTCCATATTTGCTACTACAAAACTTGTACCTAGCTTGCGTTGTGTGCCATTTTTAAATTCAAGATGGCTGCCATATTGTTAGGATCAACTATCCAGTGCCTTTCATGTTATAGACAGAGACATGCAGGGCAATACCAATGTTTAATGTTTATGACATTGCGGATTCCTTATTGGCTACTGCAATACCTAGCCTGGGTGTTTTGCCACTTTGAAATTCAAGATGGCCGCCATATGTTAGGATCAGCTATCCAATGCCTTTACTCATGTTATGCAGACAGAGACATACAGAACCCTTTCGTGAAGAACTGTCTCGACAGGGGTGTCAGCCCCGTGGGGCAAACCATGCATAACAGGCCTTCATCCATAGCAATGAAGCAATAGGGGACAGAGAAGTTTTTTGCAGAGCACAGGATTCCTGCCCATTCCATGAGCAAACTACCGGCTCTCTGGACTTTCAAACCTTATGACAAGTCCAAACGTCCTATAATTACAAAAAAACACCTAACGAACTAAAGCATTTAACATTCAGGCCATAGTCTCGGGGACGATTCAGTAAGCGGTTATGGAAAGGGTACGCAGGCATAGGAAGCATTAACATCCAATTTACGGATCTTGCAAACCATAACTGGAAATCAAATCGAGGGTGGGTCATACTTACCGGTCTTCAATCTGAAATTTCAGAATCACGCTATCAAAACAGAACAGAGCATAATTTCAAAGTGTGGCAAAGTGTCTCGTGCAATCAGAACATAATATGACCACTATTAATTTGAAGAACACCTATTTTAAAATACCGATATACAATTCATGCAAAAAAATACTTCATTTGAAATGACTCTCACCCTTCCAGAAGAAAAGTGACTTCAGTAAAGAAGTTGTTAAGAAATTTACTAAGGAACAACAACCACGGATTGGCCAGTGTGATAGGAAAAATGGGAGTAACGGTGGAAGACATTCTTCCAGAACCGATAGATGTCATGAAGAGCACTACAAAGCGATTTGATTCAATCTGTGAGAGAGATGACCCATTATATTGAGGTGTCATACAGCTGTCACAAGAGATCCTTCAAGAATTGAACTGGTGGAAAAGGCGTTTTACACAAATGGAATAGGAAGCCGATAGTAATATTAATATTTAAGTTTTATAATGCGCGACAAATCCACCAAAGCGCTCAGGGCAGCGCTGTGGAGCGCCTTGGGCCGCTACAACACAACAAGTAAATCCAGAACGACAGGGATTTGAAGAACATTTATTCCCTGACAGCGTACTTGCGGACAGGATAGAGTGTTTCTTTGCGCCACTCTTTCTTGGTCTTTAATTTGAATTCCCGTTTTGTCAGTTCTAGTCTTCTTGGACCTTAGATCCAGAGGCTTGAATGAAGTTTAGATGAAGGAGGAAACTGAAGTTCTCACAGAAAACCTGCGAGGACGTGTATGCATCGGCAACCAAATTCACATAGACACTGGCTCCGCAGGGAATCCAACCCAGACCGCATTGGTTAAAGGCGAGTGGAGACTACACCAACCCGCCCTCATCCAGAACCGAACATCATGTCAGATGCCTTTCGCCATTGGGTAGCTCACTGTCTCCATCAACAGACACAGGAGCAGTGGTTCAAGGAGGAGCAGGAATATCACAAATTATTTAGAACTGTTGGTGGCTTTTCTTGCTCTAAAAGCATTTGTGAAAAGGCACACATCACTGCCACAATATGCTCAAGTTGATAAATCCAACGGACCTATATATTTGAAAAGGATTCAATCTTTAACTGGATAACCAGGTCTACTCTGTTTCTGCAAGCGAGAAGGGAATTGGAAACTCACAAAAAAGTGAAATCAATATTAGTCAAAGATGACTTCTCCCTAATGTGGCAAGGGCTAAAATCAAGACTTACTTCAGTGACAACATCTTTTGAGAAAGATATTCCCAAAGCGGCAAGTCACAGGAAAATTTCAACACCGGTTCCACTTTCCATTAATATTTAGGTTTAGGAGGGTTGTGATTAAAAACCTTTCATCAATCTACACACAGGCAATTTTTCCTGGAACTGGTTTTCACTCTTTCGGGTCGTGATATTGTGAAATAGCTGATAATCTCATTTAAGGTTCGGTATGATAAGCCTGCCTTAAAGTTTATCAGTAACACCAGTATTTCTTTTACAGGTGCTCAAAATAGTATTGCATACACTCTTAGAACGCCATTCAACACAGGCCTCCCTGGCTGACTGATACTACTTCTTTATAAAAGGTCTACAACTTTGGAGCACAACTTCGGCAGCCTGCTCCGAAAAGCCTGTTGACACGATTCTATGCCTGAGAGGTTCTACCCGCCGCTTCATGTGATGTTGACATTAGTGGGTCTGGCTGGCCTAAGTGAGGTTGTGTCATTAGACTTTCCCACTATGGAAGAAGTAGTGGTGGTGCTTCAAGAAAGTTGAATCAGTAATACCAAGCTTGTGTTGGCCATAGCCTTGTTCAAAACCTGAAGCAAGTGACAATAGGGTGGAAATGTCCACCCTTGTTCTCTTGCACACTTCGCTGAGAATGCATTCGACTGCTTCCTGGTCCAGTTTCCTATACATAAACTTGATGCAAAAAGATCTATTGTCTGTTGAAAATTTCTTGCAAAATTTCTCTGAATATCTCTGCATTCAACATCCACTCTACTCGGTCGTTGGCCACTCTGAGTTGTAGTATGCTATCTCGTCCTCTGCGCCGGGTACATGAAAGGCTGACAATCGACTGTTTCAGGCACCATATGGAATCTTATAGTGTCATAAACATGCGTATTACTCTGCATGTCTTTGTCTATAACATGAAAGGCGTTGAATAGCTGATCCTATTAATATCGCGGCCATCTTGAATTTCAAAATTAACATCAAAGGCGTTGGATAGCCGATCCTAATAATGTGGCGGCCATCTTGAATGTAGGGTGGGACTCAGGGGGTGTTTTGAAACATTAATTTGAGAAAACGCATATTTTCACTCAATATCGCCTATACTTACTGTATATTTTTCAAACTTTAGAAGTTTATTGTGAGGTTCTGGGACGCAATATATGTTTGAAACCTATTTCCATAGATGGGGTGTGTAATAGATGTCAAAAATACCAATATCTCGAAAATCATTTTTTTGCCCCAAAATGTATGTCTTTGGCTAAAATGACCCAAAAACCACATTCGGCCCTCATTGGCAATTTCACATCATGCCTAATCTGAAAGTAGACATAATAAGCTTCCATTGATGTATGATGTAGGTGTATGTAGGGTGGGACTCAGGGGGTGTTTTGAATCAATCCCATGATGCATTGCAATGTGCCTATACTGAACTGTACTAAACACATGTCAGTACTTAGGGATAAAAAGCCTTCCAAAAGTTTAAGAAACACAAGACATTTTGTGATTGTGCCAAAAATCCCCTAAGTACTAACGCTTTATGGGCTAAAACGAGCATAAAAGTCAGGATTTTTATGTGTTAAGAATAGGATTTTTGTGGGATCACATGACCCTATTGAGGTGAAATTTCCCAAAACTGTTGCATTGTGGGATTGACTCATACACCCTCTGGGTGGGATTATTAAACTCCTAAAATAAGCCACTTTTTGGAGTTCCACTACTCCCCTAAGCCTTTGACTCCGTACACCGCGATCGAATGTTTAACATCCTTCGAGCCTATGGTATTCCAGATTCCATCATTTTGGCTATTAAAGTGATTTATGACAATTCTACAGCCATTGTCTTATCACCTGATGGAGAGACTGAACCATTCACTATTTCAGCGGGTGTTCTCCAAGCTGACACCTTGGTCCCATTCATTTTCATCACAGTTCTTGATTATGTTATGCGCATGCACTTTCAGATATCAGCAATGAAACTGGGATTCTGTTGACGCCCAGAAGGAGCAGACGACATCCAGAAATCCGACTTCACGATCTCGATTTCGCCGATGACATTGCTCTCTTAGCATCATCTATTAACAAA
Source organism: Ophioderma brevispina (assembly GCA_023653785.1). NCBI lineage: Eukaryota > Metazoa > Echinodermata > Ophiuroidea > Amphilepidida > Ophiodermatidae > Ophioderma > Ophioderma brevispina. The sequence continues at coordinate 47,591 of JAMKCH010047165.1, forward strand.
GCCGAACTCCTGTTACAGAGTGTTGAGGCAAACTAAAACCCTTCTGGTAAATATTCCATCGTCAGCCTTCGTTAAGACCATCAAAGGAGTTGAACTCGAAAATGTACCTGAATTCAAATACCTTGGTTCGTATATTCCGGATTCTTTTCATGACTTCAAATGTAGGAAAGCACAAGCATGGGTTGCCTGCAATAAACTCCACAAGATCTGGAAATCCTCGCTAGATCGAAGGACTAAAATCAGATTCTTCAAATCCTGCGTGGAAAGCATTCTGTTGTATGGCTCAGAAACTTGGACAATCAGCAAGAAAATGGAAGATCGTATAAACCGGTGCTACACTAAACTTTTACGAAGAGTGCTCGACATCAGTTGGAAGGATCATATTCCAAACACCAAAGTATACGGTGATATCCCTCCAATATCGTCAACAATCAGGCAACGCCGTTTATGTTTTGCTGGTCACTGCATCCGCACCACCGACCAACCCATCTCCCACTTGATTTTCTGGGCTTCTCCGGGTGGGAAATCAAGCAGAGGCAGAAGTCCCCTTTAGTACACTGACACCATCAAGAGCGATCTCAATCTAGATCTACAAGAGTTCCAGTATATCATGCATGACAGGGATATCTGGTTCGAACATGTAGCCAGTGCTTCTTCCATTCCGTCCACGGACGACCGATGATGATGATGACTCGCCTAATATGGAGGCATTCTTGGGACATGTTCATTCAGCTATGGTAATGGAACGTCTTTCTTAATTAATCTAGTTGGTAATTACTTCAACTAGCCCAAATTTGTCACCCGATCCCTAGAAGATCTATTTGTAGGGATTCGTTGCCACAAATCCAAAAAGTACATAATAAATGGACTGCTATATAAAAATGGGAGTAGTGGTGTTCTTAAATTTTATTGATCCAGTGTCTTCAACATGTTGACATATAAACTTGATTGATTGGTTGATAAATTCGATTCATATTAAGCACATTTGAATTTTGAAATTTGAATTTTTAATTTCCTGAAGTTGGAATGGGGCCGATTTTTGTAGAATAGCTCATATTTATATTCTCATTATACTGAGAATTTGTATTAGGAAGCTAAAAGCACATGTAAAAAATTGTTGGTTACAAAAATAATTAACAGGTACGTTTGCTAGATCTTCAGGATCAATTCTGACTTCATGTCCGTCAAAAGCAGCAACTGCTATTTGTGTGTGATTTCTGCAGACACAGTATACTTATTCAACCAGTTCTAGGTATCTCAGATATAGCTGAGAGCAGAGCCTAACTTGTAACACAAGGCTAGTCTTCTGGTTTGATTCGGAGCTCATACAGATGCCAATAGAATGGCATACTCGCCTCCACGCATGGTATTACATCTTCAGGCAACTCATTAACCTGTGGAATGTCCTTCGGAGGGTTGAATTTGGTACTGCGAAGTGCGGCATCGAAAAAACCACCTGTTGTCAGCATATTTGCACGAAGGAATCTGCGGGAAGCTTTCCATTTCTTTATTACATCTAAATCTGACGGCCATTCTAGCAGGTTTTCGCTGAAGGGGATACCAACCGCATTGCAATACTGACTTAGCACTGACTTGGGATTGGATAAGAGGTCGTCAGCATCCATTACAATTGGAGATGGATCTACATTGGCTTTGATGTATTGGTACAGATCGTATTGCTCAGAAAAGCCATAATTTGCAGGGAACATGAAAGAAGGCAAATCGCACATACGGAATCCCTCCGTGCCGAAAACCATTGATGCTAATGCAGAAATCATTTTCGCCAAGAAATGAAGACCTTATGAGGATGCCGTATGAGGAATGTATGTTGATATCCTTTCGGTAGCATTTCGTACTTTCCTTGTAGACCGTACGCCATATCCTTACAAAATATCAAGCTCTTTCCAGGATAATCGCCTTCCAGTTGACCTTTGACCCAAGAGTAGGAACAAATATCTTCTTCAAAGGCTTGTTCAGCATCCAAAGGCACCTTTTTAAGTCTTTCCCGTTGGAGTTGTTGTAAAGGAAGTAGCCTGGTTTCCAAAGATGTTGGCGGTTTAACTTTCTCAGGACCAATGTGGTAAGCTGCATTGTATGGTTCAATGACTACTTGGGAACCATCTACAAAGCTCATGCATTTTGAAACCACGGTGGATAAAGTACGTGGAACACTCCACAGCATCACACGGTTTGCAATGTTATTGGTGTTCATGGTCATGGTTAAATCTGTTCTGTAGAAAAGAAAATTAATATACTACGTGAATAAAAAAAATGTGCAAGGGTTGCAGATGCACTTGCCCTTGATGAAATCACTGAATCATAGATTTGTTGTTGTTTTAATAAGCAAATCTAGTATACTTCCAAATGTTGAAAAAATGAAAGAAAAACGATTAAAAATAAGCCAGATATGGACTATGTTGTAAGCACACCTCTTTCCCCCCATTCCAATGGGGATCTACAGTTAAGCAAGAATACGTTATGTATGAAATACGGGGCATAGCATTATGAAAGTAATGATGACCCATGATATTTTGTTTAATTGATATGAATAGCCCATTTCTCCTCTTCTTTTATCTTCAAAAAAGAATTTAATATACACACAAAATCTCACCCAATTAATCTTGATGTGTAAATGAAAAGGGTTTTTCAACACTACTACTGTAATCTAGGTATAGATACACAAGCTATGCCAATAAGGAACTAAATTCTTTGCGATATCCTAAACAATGGGAAGATCTTATTTTCTTGCTCTGCAACAGGTAAATTGGTGTTTGGATTCATCATATCAGTTGGCACATTGGTATAAATAAATTCATTGATTAATCCGTAGTTGAAATTAATAAAGAAAATGTAGCATTAAAGAGACATGAGGAGTTTCCAGAAAGAAGCGCCCCCATTGTTTTCGAACCGGGTTTTTTGCATATTTGGAATGCTTTCAAATGTATTAGATCACACCTGAAGTGAATAAGCCGAATACGCCATCTTTATGTAATAATATGATGATTAGTACTTTCTGTCGTGCACGACAGAAAGTCAAAGCACGGTGTTCTATGGGGACAATTACGATAGTTAGGCAAGTTCAAAACAAGGTTTGCTGTACTTGTTTGTCCAATAAACTTTAGGAAACGTTCTTGGTAGGTGGTCTACAAGCGATCTGTGCAATTTGAGAGACATTCGTATCCTAAAAAAATCTCCTCCTGTCACTTTCAAGTTGACAAAGGCATCATGATACTGAGTTTGTATACATTCTCACAAGCACAAGGTTACTGTGGTGTAAATCCCATATAAGGCGAAAAAGGGGTTTGTGCTTTACAAATTGGTCATATCGGGCTTATTTTTTAATCGATTTCTTTCATTTTCAACATTTGGAAGTATATTAGATGTGTTTTATAAAAACAACAACAAATCTATGATATAGTGATTGCATTAAGGTCAAGATCATCTTTAATCCTTGCACAATTTTTTGATTCACGTAGTATTTTGCATTAGTCAAATACAGCCATTATCTGCCGATTGTATCTAATTACCTGGAGATGATAGAATATAATCCAAAAACTCAGAACCTACAATGCAAGCTGCGCGCTGTTTAGATACGACCGGCCTGTCCCTTCATACCTGTTCTCATTATGTGTGTGTATGTGTGATGGTTCATTGTTTCGCTGTTACAACCTTGGATACTCTATAATAAGGATGTGCTATCTCTGTCAAATCATTGTCTCTCTCCACCCAGGAGTATAAATGGCCAAATGGGTAGCGGCATATGCTGGGCATGCAAAACAGCCTCGCCTGTGCGGAGGAGGTGCAAAAACCCAATAGCAACATTATATGAGGGAGTCTGCCCAAACGCCATGACAGAGAGATGGCACTCCGCCTGTGGGCGCACCATTTGCATTTGCATTAAGACAAAACTTCAATCAAACCGATACGCGCTCTTACCTGTGAAGGTTTATACCGACAAGGTGTAAGCAGAAGTAGAAAGATTTTAAACTCGACAATTTAACTTTCAAATCTAACATAAAGCTTCCATGCATCAGCTTACATATATAACGTGAACTTGTTGATTAACCAGTGCAATGCTGGCTGACCTTTGCCCGCTGGTCCTGTACACTTAAGATAAAAATAGTCTTGAAATGTTAGCACATGCACATCCAAATAGCAATTACATGCTCTATATGTAATTTGAGTCTACTTTATAATTATATACACCAGTACTATTTCGGGTACAGAAATTCGTCTGTGTTGGTGGTAAGAAGCACAGAATTGACGTTGCTAATGAGTCAAGTCGAATTCAAAATCGTTTAATAATTCGGGATCTTTATCTCCTCACGATGATTTTGAAGTTTTGTGAAATTTATACGGATAAAGGCACGTACTATTGTGTTTCTTGAAGAAGAACAGGTATAGACCGTATTCAATAGCCAAGCCATGTGGTGGACAAGATCCCTGGCAATCGCTAAACATAGATTGATTGACAGCTTAATGTATTGTAGTCCTGGAATTGTATACATCTTATCCACCAACAGGTCTGGTGGCTGACGTCATATTGAATACGGTCTATTATTCAGTGAGCAATATTAATTTATTTATAACCTCTACTAAAAACCACTTAAAAATGGGACTCTGTGACTGTTCGCCATGTGAGGACTGCCATTAGCGTCACAAATGGGGCCCTCCCGCGATAATATTTTTTTAGAAACCAACCCCAGTATACCACATATACTGATGTTTTTTATTACACCGATTTTATAGTTGATTAACTTCACTTAGTCTAAAAATATTGAGAATGATTAAATCAAAGAAAGGTTTCACGTGGACTCGAACCATCAACCTTTCTATCTACAGTCTTAATCTAATACACAATGCTATGCAAACCGGTATCAAATCCAACCATAAATTACTATAAAGGTGCAACGCGAAGTTCAAGGCATCCATATATAGGGCATGTGTGTAGTTATTTCATGTAGCTCAGACACTCAATAGATTTCTTAACTTGTTTTGGCTCCTGAAATGTCTTAAGAGTGAAAACAAAAGGTAATTTTGATTTGCTTATAAGGTCGAATTTCTCTGTTTCCAATAAGAAATTACAAATTTCACAATGGTTGTGCTAACGAATAAAGCTTAAGCATTTGTTATGGGATACTATTGATGGAATTTTTACATTTTTGGAAACTGAAAATCAGTGCTTTCATCAGTGCTTTCATTTTTAGGCGGGACACCTGAAATCTTTCGATACACCTTTAAGGAAAACGATAAGTATCTTGTACTTCTAACTTTCGTAGATTGAATGGAGGACAAATCTGAATTGTTATAGTTGTCATTTGTCAAACTAATATTGGTATCAAAATTATAAAATTTTAATTCAATGGTGTCACAAATTGAACAAATTATTTTGGTGAGCTCCCTGCTGGCTAATCTGATTTTAAAGTGTATGAGAGTGGAGTTATGTTTTCAATTTAGGGTTGCGAACTAGGATTAGTTGTAAGGAGCTTCATATTCGTAATGGAGATCAGATTTTATAAAAAAAAAATATCTTCATTAAGAGGTCCTTAGATCTAAACCCCATCTCCATCATGAAGTTCCTTACACTGAATCTTATCACAATTACGAGGTCCCTTGCAGTTCACCACACCTAAATTCCCATTCTTCCATCTCCATTAGTGTTTTCATTCTTTTTCTTCTTTATAGCGCTTTGCCTACATTGTAAAAGGCGCTCTATAAATCCCATTGATTATGATTATGATTATTATGGGGACTCGTCATATAACTCCTAACCCTTTTTTCACACTTAAAACCGCAGGTCATCTTTGAACTCGTTGTTTTTAAGGGGGTTAAAAAGTTTGACGATTTGTGGTTAAACAATGTGTAAAATGACCAGGTTGTCATGGTTTCACCCCATTTAGTATTTTAGACTGGAATAGTTGCAAAGGTGTTTTAGTATGTATGAAGGTCCCATTAAAGATGATGCACGTAAAATAATTTAATAGCGTTTCCAATGAAGTAATATCTGTTATTGCAACTTCATAAAGAAGTAAAGTTATTATTTCACATAAAACTTTCCGAAAATCTCTTCAATTTAAATGGTTTCTTCTAAATAGAAAAAAAAGAATATCTTGCTGGAGTTCGAAGTGAGGAAAAGCAAAACCACAAATCATAAATAGTGCAACCTCATGATCATTAATTTGTTTCGCTATATGAATAGTGATAGGTTCTGAAAAATAACTGTTAATTCAAAAGGAAAATTGCGTTCAGAAAGACTGTCTCATATTAAGCTTCTTGATTAATACTTTTTTCGGCTATTGCATTACACGTAACTAAAAAAACAAATGATTTTCCATTCAACCTGATGCACGAGGACCGCCACGAGAAGTGTTGATCGTGCTTCCGATTTCCCCGAGAGTGGGAGGGGATTTGGAAGCAGTAACAGTGATAGAAGTATATACAGAATCAATAACTTCGAGTGCTTCCTCCGACTAAAATTCGGCATTTATGGGGAGCGAAGAGATTACCGAGAAATGATTTATCTGGCGCGAGGTTAGTGCTTGGCTTGGTAGATGGGGGCTTTGTGTTACGTCGACCTCTTCCATTTGTTCAGGCATTACGTTGCCCGGGAGGAGCCGTCCGATCAGCCACGTATAATGTCATCGGTCGTTTTGAAAACCATCCGTCTCTACCCTTTAAGGTTTCGTTAATCAATTGTGTTTGTCTAGTGCACGTACTTTTGTTCGGGTTAGGATTCGTTTTCGTATAATTTATTGTTCAGATCACCAATATTTCATTTAGGGCTGCTTTTGGTTTGAAATTTTCAAGTTAACAAATTGATAGGTCTTAATATTTATTTTGTTAATAAGCCGAATTAATTTTTGTGATAAAATAGGCTAACGAGGACTTGATTGTTGTGATACCGTTCCGGAGTTGTGGCGAGGTCTAACCAATAAGGATAAAGTTGGGGGTGTATACTACCCTTTCTGTTAATACTGATGAGTTGTGCACTTTTAAGTTGTCCCTCTAATGCTTGACGCATAACCCCCGCAGCCGCGCGCAGGTGGCTGAGCCTGCTAAAACTAAACCGGGGATCCGTCTGCTCATTCAGTCCACGGTAAAGGGTATTTAGCCGGCTGACTATGTTTTCAGTTTGTAGACTTAAGGACCCATCTTTTTCACAGTCATGCGGGGACAATTGAATATTCTTATTAAAATAACAAGATACAGAGTTGAATCTTAAAAAGGAATTTTATATGGGAATAACAGCCAATTTTTGGAAAAAAATAAAGATTTGATGGCGTCCGGCATTGATTGGTTTATATTTTGCGTCGGGGGACCCATTCAGGTAAAAATGACGTACGTCATCAACTACATTGAAAAAAAAAACCAAACGATATCGTCATCGTACGTAGGTGTTTTGAATCAGTAGGGAAAGGGGAAATTTGTTTAGGAATAATAAACGGTTTTGTCTTTGGAAAAAATAATAGCACTTTGGGGAGAGAGGGTCATGTACAGACATGATTTAACATAGCGGATTTATTATATATCGGGTCGCCCGACGAGCAAAGCTGATATTGATACCTGACAAGTGGACCGGGACCTGAACGTGACACCAAAAATATTTATCTCGTTACCGTTTATAACTACAAACGGAAAAGCAGCAAGCATTCTGTATCTCCGTTGTCACGCGTAATCGATCAAGAGGTGAGACATACATGTGGTTCTGTACAGGGAGTGTAGGACACGATCGCTCGATTTGGGCATGGGGATTTCCAAACGTAATTTGTGACTGCTACATGCATTTATATGGCGGGTATCGGTTCCCGTGACATTAAAAAATCATTCTTAAACCTTTGTTCAAAAGATCTTAGTAAGATCATGATAAATTAAGAAAAAAATATGAAACGTTCACCATTTATCAATCATGCTTCTGTTTAAAGTACCTGTGCATAACCAAAACTCCAGAATACTTTCCCATGCAAAAGTTAATCTCTATCAAAACATAATACCCTTGAACATACGCGCCATGGCTCCAGAGCTATGGGCTCTGTAGCCATGCGCACCGATACACTCTAATATAAAAACAGCCCTATTATAATGTATTATACCACCCCAAAAAACATTGCACTCCTGGATGTGTAGTATATAGGTTCTGTATAGGATAAGGCATGAGTGAAGTGCATTCGGGTATATAATTGCATGGTTGGACGCATTAAGAACTTAACATATGCATTAGCGGGGCCACTGTGAGCCCGAGCGCTTTGGATGGAAATGAGGCTAGGAGAAATTTGGAAAAAACAAGGCTGGTGGCTCCGAGAAATTACCGTTCTATTGTTGAGATGCAGTTACAGCTGTTCATTGTACACGCATTGGTCGGCGCACATAGCCTAGAGCTGAAATCGCCATTCAAACCAACAACCAACCAACCAACTACTATGATTTTTTTTGCATTCAAATGTAGTCAACCGAAACGGCAATGGAAAATTAACACTCTATATAAATAGCCAATAAATAGTGAATATACTTTCTATGGTTTAAGGATCATAACAAGGGACATTTACTGTCAGAACTGCTGCGAACAACTGTTGTGCAAAAAGTCATAATCATAAAACGATCAACTCGCACAAACATGACAATGCCCTTTGACAATTGTAAAGCTCTTGGAAAAGAAATTTGATTAAAATGTGCGCCAACATGAGCCGGGAACATAAGCCAGCTTCTGCCCACGTCGGTATAACGTTATGTTGCAATGAGCGTAGTATTCTCGTGTACGTTTGTAGAAATACGTGCTCGTACCTCGTGCAGTCGATATGCGTGGTAGGATCCCACAATAAATGAGAATTAGACTAATTTTGAATAATAATGTTCTAGGAATTTGAAAATGCATTGTTCTCCAAAATTTTCTACGAACTAGAAAAGTTCGAGAAAAATGAAAATGCTTCAAAAGTTATGCCTTCTCGCCGTATGGCAAAATTGAAGAATTCGTCAAGCGGTTTTGTAGGAATCGATCAGGCAACTTGGGGCAAAAATAATGCCGATGTAAGGATTTTCCCCATAGAGTCCAAAGAGCTCGGCAACCTCAAATCTAAAATTAGTATAACAGAGGGTGTCATCCCCCTGTAATGGCGTTATAGTTTTTAAACACCAAGAAAAAATTGTCTATTTTAAAGTATGGACTCTGGACCCCGTTCGTGAAGCCACATAGCTTTACGAACGGGGTCCGGGGTTCTATGGCAGCTAGGATCCTTTCATCGGCTTCCTCGTCCCCACAGCAAACCTACACATCTTCCAGTCGCCACAACTCTCAGTAGCACTTTAACCACTTGAGTAGGTTTTAGCTCAAAGCATAAATTTATAGCAATATTAAATTTAAAAAAAAAAAAAAAATGCTTTATCAATTTGAAAAAGCTTCATTGCATTCCTTAACCAAACAAACATATATAAATAGACACCACAAAAATACGCACAAAACCAAAGATTATGGCGGCCATATTGGTGGCCTATTGGCGGGTATCTTGATTGATCCATAATGTTGAGCCCTTAAAGTCTTGCGATTGATTTTAATGGTGGTTGATCCCAATAACGTATAACTAGATACCAATTTTATAACATATGTTAAATATATATGAATTTAAAGCTAAAAATAAGTAATGGCAGCCATATGCGGCCATCTTGGCTGATCATGATGGAACCATCGATGTCTTGTGAAGTTGTGATTGATTCTAATGGATTGGTTGACCCCCAAAAACATAAAACTAGGAACCCATTTTATCATCCAAGCTTAAGTTAAAGCTGCAATATGTAATGGTGGCCAATTGGCAGCCATCTTGGTTTGATCATGATGTGAACCCCTTTGGTCTTGAAAATCTGGTCTTAATGTACTTGATCCTAAAAAACATTGACTAGCAATCCAAAATATTATTTAGGTTGAATATAAAGGGATTATAGCTGAAAATATGTAAATTGGCGGCCATATTGGCAGCCAATCTTGGATTGTCATGATGTGAACCTCATTGGCTTGAAACTGGTCTTATGGGATTCCTTGACCCCAAAACATATGACTAGACAACCAAAACATTATTATGATAGGTGGAATATGACGGGAGTTATAGCTGAAATATATGTAATGGCGCATCTTGGACGCCATCTTGAATTTCTCAAAACCCTAAGGAGTGGACAAAAGGTACACCCGGCAGATTCCGAAAAGAGACCCCTCCAGCCACACAAAGCAATCAAAAAAAACTATATACAAAGTTTAGGTTCAGTCAGGGTTCTGCCGGGACTATACCACACTCTGTGTTTTCTTGCCTGTGCAACCTGAGCCATTGGCATAAACCACTAAAACAGATTTCTTACAAAATTTCAAGGGGGGGGGGGGTTAATAATGTGATGCAATCCAACATAGGCAAAACCTCAGTTTTGACAAAAGTTGAAAGTCCCTATATAGGTAAAATGTACCCGTGCGTCCATTTATGATCAATAATAGGCAGGCGGTGGCGGCCGCCTCATCTGTGTGATAGCACTTCACTCCCCCCACCTGGTGTCGCCCAGGGACTTACTATCATTGAGAGCGCCGGGCGTAGCTGACCGTGCAAGCCCCCCCCATAAACCAATTTGGGCGCTTTGATGTGGTAGGTCATGGTGTTCCCATGATCCACATAACTACCCCGCGTCCTCGTTCGTTTCTCATTACAAAAAAAAATCAGAAATAACCCTTTCCAGGGGAGTGATTCTTCACACTCCAAACGGTTTTGGATAAGAAAATACTTCCTGGACATCATATAACAAATTTGGGTTCATGGCCGCCCTCCCTGTAATAGGTAATCCGTCAATTAGGCCATTGCATTATGGCCCGTACATTTGGAAAAAAAGCTTGCCAATAGACAGATGGTAGAAAATTCAACCAAACATGTTTTGATAGAGGAGTTGTCCTGTTATAGACCAGTTAACAGAATGTTTGTAAAAACATGTTAGGGCCTGGTATCTTGAAATAGGTCGGCCTGACTGTTACACACTGGGCAATGTATCTGTTCAGAGTTTTAATAATTATGGGCCATAAACGGATCGCAGGCAACCAAAAGAAGTAACGTTAGGATGTTAAGTCTATAGACCGTATACAATATGACGTCAGCCACAGACATGTTGGTGGGACAAGATGAATACATTCCAGGACTAAATACATTAAGCGTTCAATCGATCCATGTTTAGCGATTGCCAAGGAGGATGGACAGGGGAAGGGAGGGGAGGACGGGAAGGCGGCGAAGGGCGTGGGACCAACCCAGGAGCGCGACAGGACACTCTCGACTCTGACAAAGGGTTACCTGTCGAAGCTCTATTCTCGTTACTTCTTGTGTGTTAGAACATCAAATATATCTGTTATGTAATTTGATCGTGTGCAATATTAATCAAAGGTTAAGGAACATATTGTGATTGTGATAGAACTAAAAGTTATAAGCACTGCTTCGGAAAGCGTGGTCTAAACAACATAACCTAAGTACTTTACGTTTATTTTTAGAGTAGGTATTTGGCTGTTATAGGGCATATTTTAAAATTATGGATTTGGTTCCATTTTGAATTTGTGAAGTATGACTTACTGTACAAGTGCCATACACTGTTCATTGGGTCTATAGTATATCTAGATAAGACTCAATAGTTTGATAATATAGGGGTGAATAGATAATTATCAATTAGGGCGACGCCATCTTGGTTTCTCAAAATGCTTCCAAGGATGACCAGGTGGCACCCGGCAGGTTCTTATTATACACACCCTAATATATTATTTTCAGCAACAGGAAAATTGTGTCCATACTCAAACTTGTACGGTCACATGAAACGGGCTATCGACTATACCCACAAAACAACGTTTCAATAAATATCGTCCTTGGCCTTGTACCAAAGCTGAACTTTTTCGTTCTTAGCCTATCGGACTAAATATGCAATGAGGTACTTAAAGCAATAACAGCCATTTTTTAACAAGCGCACCAATTTTCCAAAATGTGAGATTTTTGCCTCAGGGTCATTATTGGTAGTATATCTGTCAATGGTAACAGCTCGAACATGTCTATGTATCGCAAAAGGAGTAAGTCCGTAATTAGGATAATTAATATCGTATACTGATAATAATTCAGTGGCTTCTAGAAAGGTCCTTCAATATGATATAGCCAGGAAATAGCGCCGTGTATGTGTCTACGCTCATCCATTTGTTGTTTCGTTGGTTCAGACAGGTTTTTATCGTGAGGTGGCGCCATTTTCAAAATAGCCAGAAATTTCATCGTTTCCAGTTCTGCCGTTTAATTACAATCGGGGATGCCGATTATAATTACGAAATCGATTTCATGATAAATACGCACTTTTTGAGCATTGCCATTCGCAGGTTTAAATTGCTTCAAAATGTGCTCTTATTGCTTTAATATAAATATGAGTTTAAAAATATCGGGCGAAGCGAAGCTGAGTCCGATATTTTTCACTCTGTTGTATTCAGAGGAGTAAAGGTTTATCTTTTTGGTTAACGACATCCATCCATCCATCCATCCACACATACAAGCATACACACATACCTACGTACGTACATAAACATACCCCACACACATACATTTATACACATACACACACATACATATACATACACACACATGGCTATGTAAAACATTTGACAGGCATATGCAAAAAGTTCCTTTAATATGGAACTCATTAAAAATACCTTTCTCATTGACAAAAAACAAGATCGAATACACGTTCAGAAACTCCGGCAAAGTGACACAAATGGATATTACTATTTTATTCAAATTAGCTGTTTCTTGAGTTAGGCTATACAGCCTGTCTAAAAAAGTGGTACAATCAGAAAAAAAATTGGTTAAATATGAAATTTCAAAATAAGTCATTCTTACTTGGCATAATATTAAAGAACAAAGACCGGGCTTTCAAATGGTGTTTGTTTCATCTTATTTGCTTTTGTCAATCAGCAGATATATATAATCAATTTAGTGCGATATACCAAAATCAATTTGTGGCACTTTTATGCATGGGCAGAGTTGCTTCGCCCAGAAACAAAACACAGATTAAAGTAAACAAAAGAAGTCTAGTTTTATTGACACAAGTTTTAATAGTCAACATAATCAGTTCAATGATAAATATCTTCTTGTCATAAATAATAAACAATACAAATATTTATTGCACGTCAATGAAATGCAACTTTGAATTTATTACAAAATTGGTATCTGTTAAAATCATGCCAGAAGGAATGTAATTGCAACCAAAATAAAAACTCCAAATCCAAAGAAATGGTTTAAAAATATTGCACTATCGTTGTGCATTTACTAATTTCTGAAGTCAATAAAAATTTGAATTTGGAAGCAAAGTATCAAAGTGTTGGTAGAAATTTGCGTTTGTTGATACTTCAAGACCATAAAAACTCTCTCCTCCAGGTTGCTGTACGCCGGCTGTACACTCATGGTTCTCTTCTAACAAACAACAGTATGTCGAATGTTATTCACTTTATCTTAAAGCCAGAGCTTACTGATCATAACTTCCACCATTACGTAACTTTTAGAGTTTCTCTATGAAGTTAATCCGTTTTTAAAGATTGTCATATCTGTTCAAGTGTGAATAGCTTATGTGTAACAAATTCGTTCAGCGTTTTCACTCAACCAGAAAGTAGCACAAACTCGATTTATGTGTTCCGCAGTAAACTGGAGTTATCTCTCGATTGAAACAAGCAAATGAGATGAAACAAAAAATCCTGGAAAGCCTGGTCTTTTCTCTTTAATGTGATGTACAACACGACTTACTTATGTTGAGATATAATATTGAAATAAATCAGTTTTTGATTGTACCATTTTTTTTAGACAGGCTGTATATACATTACAAAGATGACATGGAGCTTTATGGAGCTTACTATACAATTACATAGCAGTTTTAAAATGTTGAACTACACGGATGCTTATATTTTTAATACTTCGCTGAAAATTTAAAATTTTTAGCGACGCCTTGTATGGTATAAAGATGATATCGTCGGCCGTGTCACATATTGACGTATTTGCAAAATACGCATTTCGAGAAAAAACGGCATTGAAGATTTTGCGATTTTAATTTGCCCCATACTGTTAACTAAAACACATATTTCAATTAAAACATAGCGGAAAATCGCCGAAATAAGTTATATTTCAAATATATTTAACTAATTAGCTTCCAATTTATTTAATTGATGATGTTAAATAAAATACGTCACTATGTGAAAACGACAAATTAGCAATTTCAACGTGTAAATAACATACGACGCGCAAATACGTCGTTATGTGACGCGTTCGTGCAAATACGTCACTATGTAAAAATGACAAAATAGCAAATCTACCGTGAACTGCATGCAAAATACGTCGCACAAATACGTCACTATGTGATGAGGCGAATACTTCAAAATGCAGATACGATGCTATGGGCTCGCAGTATAGATTTTCGAAAACTACGTCGTTATTGATGCGGACAATTAACGTTTTGTAAATACGACATAATCTTTAATTAATATTTTACCAATTAACCCCTATAGAGGTTTAAAATTTGGTGAATATGTAGAATAGTACAATACAAACGTACATGCCAAATTCTCAAAAAGTCCAAAATGTCGAATACGTTACTATGTGACACGGCCGACGATATAAAGAAAATGCAGTGCACTAAGATTCCCTCTCCATGATTTTGTCGACAGGGTTGATAACAGCATCACGTCAACTTGAATGGTGGAAACGCTCGCGTCGCGCGCACTACATAATGAGAATTTAATTTGTTGAGTTGCATTTTGAATATCCAGGCTTTGTGAGGACACTTTCCTGTCAGTGAATTCCAATTGTTCTGGCAAGAATGAATATCGGTAGCTAGATGTAAAGGTTGCATGAAATTTCTTACTGTGGCTCCTATGGTTCCTATAATCTGTTGCTGTTAAAGTGTAAAAGTTCCTTTTATGCCCACCGGATTTTATGCTGTATCTTGTACATCATATGAAGTCTGGCTCTTTTGCGTCTTTCTTGAAATGTGTTCCAGTCCAATTTGAAGCATCACACTGTTTTTTAAAATCATTCATACAGAACCTAGCAGCTCTTCTTTGTACCATCTCTATCTTTTGATGTCCTTGTGGTAGGAACAAGTATTGTAAGCAAGTACACTACAGAAAGTAAAACTAACAAGAAAAGTCTTTAAAAAAAGACAAGCATCGCTGAGCCAGTGTTTTTGACAGGGGGTAGGACATGCCAACCTAACCGCAACAGCGAATTCAAAATCTAAGGAAAATTGTATAGCAAAATCTTGTATATTTATTGACCTCCTGGTAAGATAACAATAGTCATATATCTCTGAATTTGACTATTAAACGTCTTTCAATTGTATGCAAGTCTTTCAAACACCGTGGAACAATTCCATGCATCCATTATTATTGTTATTGCAGTATGTGGCATTTTGCCTTTGGATAACGAGTTGAAACATTTGTTACAGACATTTATATATGCATTATTTTGTGATTATATTCAAGAAAATTGCGTACTTGTTCTTCAAATAAGAAAACGTGACAAATTTGACAATATGTTGTAATAGTACGACGTATAAAATGTTCATAACTTTGATGATCTTTAGAGAGAGATGAAATAGCAACAGCTAATACAAGTATAGAGCTGGTATTTTCATCTGCACTGGCATGGCAATATAAGATAATTTTGCACACATAGGCCTAGAATTGCATTTTGCATAATGTTGATATTACATGTACTTTTGGTAATTAAAATCAACACTCTTAAGATCTCTCTTCAGATATTCGGAAATGAATTTTCATTGTTGTCTGGTTTAACACCGATATCACAATTGGGGTCATTTTGTAATTCGGATTAGTATAACAACTAAGAAAGTGAATGACTACATCACTTTGTGTTGGAAAAAAATGAGACTCCTTGTCGCATTTAACAATTTGCATTAATTATGTGTTAGAATGTTTTAGTAATACAATAAGTGCAACCGTTATTACAAACAAGAGCTATGGTAGAGGAATTTATTGTTACTTAAAATAGAATGAGATTTTTACAATTGGCCAACACTACATACTGCCATGCTTGTGATGTATTGAGAGTCCATGACATTGCTAACTCATTTATTGTAAAACATCCCAAATTTTATCAGTGTAATAAGTTAGTTCACAGCAGACGTAATCACATACATAACTGTACTATACTTAGGCCAAGACGTGCAATTTTTCTGTAGTAACTGTTGTAAAAAAGTTAACTGCTTTGGTTTAAGCCACTAGCAATGGGTACCTATGAGAATAGCAGATATCAATCTTTTGCTATCCAACTTTCTAGTGGTTTTACAGTTGTCAGTTGATTTAATTAACGATGCAATAATTGATATATGTCAACATCATATTCTGATATTTGCAAAGTTGGTGCGCACATTTATATTGTAGTCCAGAATATTTAACAGTTCATATTGCACGCAATTTTGAGGCAAAATGTATTACAACTTGCGTTCAATTAGTTTGGTATTTGATTACAAGTCCGATTTATAGGCCTTCATTGTTCGCTTTTATTTACATTTGTAGAAATGTTTGTGTTACAATCAGAATTGTATTCAGAACTAATAAGTACAGGTGTCAAATTATATACATGTCCCCAATTAGGTAGAAACCACGTCATTTTCATTAAAACAGAAATCGAATGGAACAAAAAAGCTCCTGCTGTCCTATTGGAGGATGGCTGTCCAGAACTTTAGACCAGTTAACAGCAATGTTTGTAAACATGTTAGGGCCTGGTATCTTGAAATAGGTCTGCCAGACTGTTACACACTGTTACACACTGGGCAATTGTTTCTGTTAGAAGTTTTCATACTATGGGCCATAACGATTCGCAGGAATGGATTCGCAGGCAACAAAAGAAGTGACGTAAGATGTTAACTGGTCTATACGAGCATGAGAATCGACAACAATATAGTTGTCGCAACCTTGGTATATAACTGTTATAGTAGTTGCACCCATTGTAAGCAACATGTGTGGAGAAAGTTGAAGCATTCGCGCAAGTTAGTACCTGACATGTTAACATAATTTACGTTGCTGTTATAATCAATCACACCATAAATGAGATTTGTGTAATACTCTATTTGGTAGGTTGACCTATCTGCGTTATAGGTGATAGTTCGTGGAAGATCTGCATGTAAAAGATATCTAAATCTATACCATTATATGGAGTGTATTAGAAATAATGTTTGAATATAAGTAAGCAGGGGCGGCGCCAGGGTAAAATCATAGGAGGGGAGAAACATCATAGGGGGGGGGCGAAACAGTATAAAATGAACTCATTTTGGTTAAAACCCCCTAATTTTTGCGCAAAAACCCCTGTTTTTCCTAAATTTTGAAATCTCGGGGGGGGGGGCGGCCGCCCCCCTGCCACCCCCCTGGCGCCGCCCTGTAAGTAATAGTACCTTCAAACATAGGATGTAATACATTTTCGACATTCCAGCTTTGTACTTTAAGAACTACAGATTGAATTAAAATATGAGCGCAATTGCTGTACACTGTCTACCAGCACCAGACCCAGAAATCGACACATTTCCTTGTTGGTAACGGTACATGTACAAGTGTCTCATATTCAGTTCTTTCCTGGCTTTCTTTCACTGTGGTCAATGTACACTTTGCATTGTCAAAGTTACCAGCATAAATATAACATAACTCATCAACAGTTGCCAAAATACGGAATGATAATGTTTATTCTCACTAAGAACATTAATTTCACAATAGTCTACATATCGCAACATAGTTACATTACAGAACGATGAGAGGTAATGTTACGCATTCTATTTAACAACATTTCTCGAGACACGTTTGTACTTCTCCAATAGCTTCTCTAACACGAGTTTGCAAAGGTCGTTGACTTCTATTTGCATGTTGACACCCCATTTCATAATCAAACCGATTGAAGACACCAAACTCAAACGTGAACCAACAGCATTAAAGTCTGCTTGCTCTTACTGTGAGGGTTGCAAAATGGTGAAAGTACTCAGTGTTTTCATTTTGAAATTGAAACTGTCAACATCCTGATTGTTTACCACCCACAGAAGCTCAGTCTTGTAATAGGTTTTATAGAAGGTCTGGGGGTTATGGCTGCTCAGCTATTGAACATTGTGGGTAGTTTTTTTTCAATTAATAGATCCTAAATATTTTAAAACCTTCAAACTTAAGAAAAAAAGTTTTGAAATGGCGTCTTACTTCTATAGCGTCGCTAACGCAATTTACTCATGCGATATTTTTGTTAATGCGCGTACCATACTTTCAAATTTATAACTGCTGTATAGCATTTATTTTTGTGGCAATGAATGATGTCCCATTTTAACCATTATTTCTTTATACACTAAATATCACGTTAACTTTTTCTTGCGAAATATTTGTTATTAATAATACCTACATATTCTTCCGCTTAGGTAATACGGTTTATACACAAAAGTAGGCCGGCATCTTGCATGACCCACTTCACTCAATTCTGCATACTCAGTGAGTAATTAATTCTTACCAAATAAATTTGTAGCATTATTTCTAAAGTAATAACCACCTTTTTCAGTAATAATAATAGTAATACTTAACAAGCGTAATTTCCCAGTGCACTAGTAATGGGCACTATGCTATTTTCAATACAAAAAATCTTGCCTTGTATATCGGGCTGGTCCGCTAGCAATTCGGCGGTCATCAGAGCAGCCATTAATGCAAATATCAATTACTAAACACAGTTTCGCCCCCAACATCATTATTATACCGTCACCATTTCACATGGTTATTATTCAAAAACAACGACAATGTGCTTTTCAAAAATTATTTTACAAATAAGTGGGCATACATCCGCTTTCACATAACGAAAAACATACTTCAATATAAAACATACACCTACATTGCACACGTGATATTTACTCAGCATTTCATTCCAATTCAATACAAAATTCCCATTCTACAATACAATACGAATGATCAGTGCATTTGGATACAACTACATTCGATAGCAACTTACATATCAGTAATACAACGCCCTCTACAAATCTACTATACACGCGATCGTGTAAAGAAAGAACGCAGTCGGAACTGACTCTATTACTACTGAAATACATCTAAAAACAGCCAATCAGGGATACGTTTCAGAAACACGATTGCACTATCTGCTACAGGCTAACTTGTACAATCTAACGGGCTTCCATATGAAAGGAAGTCCTTAAAACTGCAGCAGTGACGGCATACCATCTCTTCAACTAAATGGAATTATACATTAACCGCAGCACTTTTTAACAAAGCTAGGGCCACCATAACGCCACATTAACGTATCGCCATTCAAAATTATAGCATCTTCGATGCAAAAACTAATTGTGCTCACAGAGCATGAACCTATAGCCGTAGCGTATGGACCGGTGATCAAAGCTAAGAAATGAAAGATAACATAATGACCTGTAGACGTACTAGTCATGACCAACCTGTCAAGGATCTGTCGTCTGATAACTGTTAGCAGACGACAGCTAGCAGACGACAGATGGAAATGGCTAGCAATTTAATCTCAGAATGGTTTGCAAGTTTTGTGCATTTTTTTAATCCGAATGACCACTTACTTCGATTCTATGCAACATGTTAACCAGCCACCTCAGATCGTGAAAACTGAATTATGTATACTCACGTACTGAAAATTTACATTACGAAACTGTGAGTACATGTAAAACTTGTTGGTTATAAAAGTAATTTTAGTTACAGTACATTTGCTGGGTCTTCAGGATCAATTCTGACGGCATGCCCGTCAAAAGCATCGACTGCTATCTGTGTGTGATTTCTGCAGACATAGTATACTTATAATTCAACCAGTTCTATGTATAGCTGAGAGTAGAGCCTAACTGTAAGACCCAAGAAAGGGGTAGTCTCTGTTTGATCGGAGTCTCATACAAATGCTGGTAGAATGGCATACTCGCCTCCACGCATGGTATTACATCTTCAGGCAACTCATTAACCTGTGGAATGTCCTTCGGAGGGTTGAATTTGGTACTGCGAAGTGCAGCATCGAAAAACCCACCTGTTGTCAGCATATTTGTACGAAGGAATCTGCGGGAAGCTTTCCATTTCTTTATTACATCTAAATCTGACGGCTATTCTAGTAGGGTTTCGCTGAAGGGGATACCAACCGCATTGCAATACTGACTAAGCACTGACTTGGGGTTAGATAAGAGGTCGTCAGCATCCATTACAATTGGAGATGGATCTAGATTAGCTTTGATGTATTTGTACAGATGGTATTGCTCAGAAAAGCCATATTTTGTAGGGAACATGAAAGAAGGCAAATCGCACATTCGGAATCCCTCTGTGCCGAAAAACAGTGACCCTGTTGCAGAAATAATTTTTCGCCAAGAAATGAAGACCTTATGAGGATGTCGTATGAGGAATGTATGTCGATATCCTTTCGGTAGCATTTCGTACTTTCCTTGTAGACCGTACACCATATCCTTGCAAAATATCAAGCTCTTTCCAGGATAATCGCCTTCCAGTTGACCTTTGACCCAAGAGTAGGAACAAATATCTTCTTCAAAGGCTTGTTCAATATCCAAAGGCACATTTTTAAGTCTTTCCCGGTGGAGTTGCTGAAAAGGACGTAGCCTGGTTTCCAAAGATTTTGGCGGTTTAACTTTCTCGGGACCATGGTGGTAAGCCGCATTGTATGGTTCAATGACTATTTGGGAACCATCGACAAAGCTCATGCATTTTGAAACCACGGTGGATAAAGTACGTGGAACACTCCACAGCATCACACGGTTTGGATTGTTCTTGGTGTTCATGGCCATGATTACGGCTGTTCTGTTAGAGGAGAAATTAATACTTAAGACAGTCATTATCGGTCATTATCTGCAGTTTTTTACTGCAGTAATTAACCCGATATGATAGACTATAATTCAAAAACTTGCCCTGCAACGCTGCGCGCTGTTTAGATACAACCGGCCTCGTCCCTTGAATCGCTGTTCTCATCGTGAGCGTTTGGTACTTTTTTGATGTAGCAACCTGGCGCTGCGCTGATTAGCGGCTGTCGTTGTAAAGTTGCTTTCTTTGTCTCTAAATTCGTTCCTTGTTCCTGCGCATTATGAATGTTAGATATTTTATCCTCACTAACCTATACCTTTTTCACCCCCCCCCCCCGATCAAGGTCAGAAAGGGTCACAGATGCCAAAACATGATATCGAAGACAAATCTCCTAAAACTCCGTGCAATGATGACATGAGTGGGTTATGTGAGTCGATATTAGTCGGCGTCTAAGCCTAGGGTCTTCGAGAATGTGGAATCAAAGGTCAATAAGGGGGGGGGGCATTTCGGTCCGAATCTCAAAAAATCATATCAGCTATATGCAAAATAGCACAACAATGACTAACCACCGATCTTTGCTAGGTTACCACAATTGGGATCAAAGTTCATTCAAGGAAATTTCCGGTGCTTTATAAATGAGGTAAAATAGCAAAAAGCTGCTAAATCTAAGCCATTGGAGGGCACATCCAAGTTTATGCCTGGCATACTGATTTAATATTAGGTTTAGTAGGTTGCACAGCGGACCACAGAGGACAAAGTTCATGGATCAAATTTGAATTTTGACTGAAAGATGATTCTTCGACATTCATATACAATAATAAAACAATCGAGCTCATTCCAAGGTTTTTTTTTTAAACGATTCGAAGGTCACAAATTACAAAAATCTTACAATTTTAGCTGAAATTTGACGGGTGACATTATCGATATTAAAAAAAATGATTTTGAACTCATTCAACGTCCATTCACAAACCCGCGGACCTCGATACAGCCTGACAAATATGCGCATATTCATATACAGGGCGTGTAAAAATTGACCCTGATTGTGTCTTGTCATTTTGAATTTTTCAAATAACACCAAACATAGTGGTACAATCGGAAAGCCTGTTTCATTATCTTCAATTTGATGCAAACAATAATGCCCCATACGGTAAGTATATACCGAGCTATAGTCGTTTGAATCAAGTAGTCACCTTTTCTCCTATTCCCTGATTCCCATTTCAATGCACGCGTACGGCGACCAACTAAGCAAATGACTCCCCAAAATGACGATAAGGGTATGTCTATGTTTTTATCAAATAAAGTGGTATCTTTTTCAAAGTGTGGTATTTTTGGTCTACAAATATAGAAAATATTTAAAACCTCAAAAGGTTGTTACCGATGTATGTTTCTTCAATGGTATGATTCTTCAACTCTTTCAAAAAGGAATACATATATCATTTAATTGATTTTTCAAATGATTGATATGAGAGATGAGGACGTAGAACCATTAAGAGGTATCGAGAAGTAAATTGTTGACCTAACTGTTTTGGGGTTAAATAGCGTCACATTTTTCTACAGTAAATAAATAACCCGATTTTCTTCTGGTCATGCACTTTCTGAGCCCATTTTCATTTACGGTTTTACATGGGCGCCGGCCTAAGGCCCATGCGGTGTGTGTGTTGTGTGGGGGGGGGGGGATTTGCATGGGCGCCGGGCTAATGCCCATGGGGTAGATTTCTTAGATCATTTTTTATATCCCATGTGTAGAGTTTGCATGGGCTAAGCTAAGGCCGCGGGGGGGGGGGGATATCTCGGAAAGGAGACATAAGAGCGTACTTTGAACAAAGAAGTGCCCTACCTTTCGCCAACCGGCGGCTCAGAAGACCTTCCAAGTACCTTTTCGCCTACAAGTTCGTTTTTTTCTTTTCTTCTTTTTTTTCCGTGCCACATGGACCATTTCATGGCATAACACTATATCATCTGCCGCCAACAAACTTTCCTGTAGTTTATCGAGAGCTGCGCTTAAGTCTAATATGGGCTCACTTTCCTAACGATAATTAATGAACGATCAATAAATGGTTCCCATTTATTGCTATGCGCACCTTTTTTAAACAGTATTATCAATATTTATTCCTGATCTTGAGAATTTCTTGAAACCAGCCAGAAAACTACTGTAGGGCATTTATAGCATATGATTCAGCGCATAGGGAATTGAGTGTAACGGGTCCGCTATATAGTAACATGATTAGAACAACGGCGCGTAATATGAGACTACTTACATGACTTACGTCACAAGTCTATGGTATCAGCTGTGTTGACAATTTCCAATCGTGCTTTCGTAATACTTTCGCCACATGTGATTCCCTACCTCTAAAGATGAAGTGCTAGTAAATAGAAGTTTCAGTGAATCAATCCAGCATTTGTACTAATTCGTATAACTGTTTGGTGGGACATTTGCTAAGAACTCGATAAAAATGTATAGAATGGGACGGGTAAACCGGGGATGGGAATTTAAGGTCTTGAGTCTAGGAAGTTGAGACTGAGTTTTAGGCAAGATGTATGATTTGTACCATCGCGTTTAGGCATTCATGTTTGTTTTCTTTTGGACAAGTCTTGACAATTTCAAATTCAGGTGCAGGACTTAAACATTGAGTTCGTGTACCGTTCGTGACAGTGTACTCTGTAGTGTAGGCTAGGTGTTGTGCACACTTGACCGGCAGTTACCTTAAAAAATTTAGTCAAGTTCAGTCAACACGCAGTTTCAACTCGATAATATGGTTTGTGCGCAAAGGATTATGGGGCTGACTTACGCGTTGCTGTGGTGTCAATACAAGCGCAACTAAAAGCTTCATAAATAAAAAGAAATATCAACCAAATATATTGCAGCGTTAAATACGCTGCAATATATAATTACAAAAGTTAGTTCATACAGATTCCACACCACTAAATAGATCTGGTCTGTGCACCCTCTGGCCGAAGAGTGTTTAGAAAAGGGTAAATTGGGGTTGGGGGAGCAGGTCTAAGTTAAAATTGGAAAATAGTAAAATTCGGAACTTCTGGGCCATATTTGTGTTAGAGATTATTTTAATGATACAACACATGAGTCTTTCTACACGGCCGTTTTCTTACTTGCGTGGTAGCCTATACGGCAGCTACACCGTGTCTAGTGGGCTAGTTGCTAGGCAGTAGCTGCAAGGGTCATGTTGAAGCCTTCTCGCGGCGGCCCTGTTTAATGTCACATCACCTGTGTGGCTAACTGATTCAACAACTTAAGTCCAAACATCGTGTTTTAAAACACCACAGTGAACATCTTGAAGACCCACCCTCAATTCTAGGCGGCTGAGCTACTCACAGAGGAACTGTCCTTATGGCAAGCACCAAAGTTTGTATCCTGCAGCTGAAAGTTGAGGGTCTCACCATGCCTAAGGTTGGGACATCATGTCTACAGCTCTCCAGGGAGAACGGGGTGAATATCATCCTCCTCCAAGAAACTCACTGCAAATCTGAAGAGAAGCTGCAAATCGAAGGTTTTGACCTTATTGCTTCATTCCGCACAACAAGCATGGGAATCGCTTCCTATGTGAAGCAAGGCTTACAAGTGAGATCAACCCTGCAATCTTCATGAATTCGCCGATCCAGTGGATAAAATTTGAAGCAATGGGAACCCACTTCACCAACATCTATAAGCCACCACCAGCTGAAGCAGCACTTCAACTCTTCAGTAGTCAGCGGAGCTCCTTCGTCTGCGGAGATTTCAACTGTAGAACTACAGCATGGGGATACTCCAACACTGACAAGAATGCAAAAGCGGTTCTTGAATGGATTGAAGCCCAAGACCTCCAACTGCTGTTTGATAGTAAGGATCCACCTACCTTCTATTCAAGCAGTCATGGGACAGGACCTGTCCCGACCTGTCAACATTCACCAGCGACATCCGATCCGCTGCTCCAGAACGGTCCTCCTAGATTTCCTAGATCAGGTCATTGCCCTATCCTGGTCACCACTGACATCAAGGTCACGATCTCCAGCCTCTACAGAAAGATATGGAATTTCAGGAAAGCCAACTGG
>JAMKCH010047166.1:0-12122 GCA_023653785.1 Ophioderma brevispina
GTGTTTCCACCAGTACTAGTGAGGTTTTTAAATTGATAAAATCTTTGAAGAGGCACAGGTCCTGATGGCATTACCGCAACTATGTTAAAGCATACTGCTGCTCCAGATGCTTTGACACTTGCCATTATTGTTTACATTTCTCTCAAAGAAGGGTGGAATTTCCAGATGATGGAAAGGGCCAATGTTGTGGCCCATCACAAATCTGGTGATGTTTGTAGCATAAAAATTACAGGACCAATATGACCGGAAGCCCAAGAAGAAGGTTTTGATAAAACGACGAGATTACCAATATCTGAATACTGGAAAAAAAAAAAAAAAATTTTAGGAAAAAATAATTTTTGCAATTGAATGTCTGAAGGAGAGTGCACTTAAAATCTTAGTTTGGCTTCAATATTTGGGGTATTTTTTGTTTTTTATTATTTAGGTGATGCATTGTGTGGGTATGAGTCAGTTACTGTCTCAGTTGGAGTCAGCTCTGTGTGTACATGGGTACATGGTGTGGTATTTTGTTTGTGTGTTGCGAGTGTATGATGGATTGAGGTGGTGGATGACGTTTGTGTTGGAAGGGGGGTGAGGAGATCGTGATATTTTTGGGCGTGGCCAAAGGATCAAAGTTGTATTGGCCACAGTAATCTCTCCCTCATCATGTCTATACATTGTCGCTGTTTGTTGCACTTATAGGTTGGCCACTTGAAAGTGATTTTTATTAATAACTGTTCCGGTCCTCCCTGTCAGGGTGCACTTTGTCTTTTTTTGTTTTCGGTTATTGTTGTGGGAAGGCTGTGTATGACCATCCTTCTATGATCAATGTTGGTTTTTTTTTTAAACATTTGAGAGTGCAATAACTTTTTAGGTGTGTGTTTATTGTTATATATTAGAAGTGATAGACCATTTCCTCCTTCGTGTGATGTTTTACATTGGATGGCAATACAGTATTGTAATAATTTGTGTTTATGTTGGTTTAATCTGGCAAATAAAAAACATTGAAATGAAATGAAAATCTCTTTTTTGTGTACAAACACCGTGGGTTCTCACAATAGTGATCGCCAGAAGATGGCGGTACTACATCGGGGCTTGCTTCACTGAATTCCGCAGGTCCGTGGGTGGTGCATTGGGCTCCAGTCAGTAGTGGGCAGGCCAAGAGATCGTTTCAATTGTCTGTGGTGATTCCAGGTAGCCCCACTTCTCCAAGGAAACCTTTGATCGGCCAGTTCTGGTTCTCAATCTGTTGGGGCTCGCCATTCAGGCACATGAGGATGTCAAGCTCTCAGGTGGGAGATGCCACCAGGTTTTCATACAAATAGATGTGCTTGGTTGATGGCAAGTCTTCTTTCCACAAGGCGACTCGGTAAGTTCCGTAGCGACTGTTGCAAGAGGTTGGACTTTGTTTAAGAAAATATCTATGGATTTAAGGCGATTGGCAGCAGGTATTGTCCGGACATAGGGGGCTTCACATAGCTAATTGGCAGCTACGCTCTTGCGTGCTCGCTACGCTAAGACGGATGTTGGTGGAGCCTTCCTGCTAGGATGTATAAGTTTTCCGTTGGTGTTGGACGGAGGAATTCCTGTGATAAAGCCCGGCAGGAGGCATTTCACTGAATCAAGCTTTTGGCATGGTTTTATCTTTCCCATACAGGGGAAGCATACTCTGCACATGGTAGCACAGGGCAAGTGCCGTTCGATCGTAGGGTATGTGTGCCAGTTAGTTTGTTAAAGATTTTATGCCAGTGAAACAAGTTTACTCTTAGTCTTCTCGATGTGGGTCTTATAAGAAAGAGAGAGTGCGGTCCAAGCTAACTCCTGGGTAGACAGGGTTATCACAGTGTCCAGGGGTGTTCCAGACCAGGTAAACTTAAGCTGACGTTGGCCTCAAGGTTGTTTGGTAGATGGGAAAACCACACACTGGTTTACATGGATTTGCACGTAGGTGGTTTCCCTCAAAATAAGGAGTGAGTTCATCCCAAAGCTGGGAGTCTCTCTTCAAAACTGTGAAGTCGGCATCTTGTGCGCTAATTCCAGATCGTCTGCATAAATATAACGACAGGTTGTCTGACACTCTAGGTTGGTCGGTGGTTAGAGGTTGTGAACAGGAGAGGTTTGCAGCACACTTCCCATCGGCTCTTCTTCGCTCCAGTCTGAAAAAGAAATATGTTTGCCAGCAATCTTAGGATATAAGGCTCAGTCAAGCGGAGGTCCTTGGTAAATTTAAAGAATCTAATGGAGTAGGCATCTGTGATAAAGTGTCGTATACGCTGCTGATAGGTCGAGGAACACAGCTCCGGTTACCATACCATACCCTTCTCGATACCATCCTAAATGTGTTGAGTTAGGTTGAATAATTGGCTTGTTTACTTGCCTGGCCGGAAACCTGCTTGACCTGACTAGTATGATGTGTCGATCATCACAGGTGCGATCGAACTTGAGCAGGAGACGAAGAGGAGCTTCAAGAGATTGTAGGTATGGCTGAGGAGTGATATAGTGATATTGGTCTGTAGCTCTTGGGATTGGATGGATCTTTCCCAGGAGTTAGGAGTGACATAACACGGGCTGTCCTCCAGATCTTTGGGAACCTGTGGGAAATAAGGCAGCAATTATAGAGCTCAAGAAGCCATTCCTTTGTTACTGGGCCGAGATTTTTTGCTGCTCAGTTGAGATGTTGTCAAGGGCTACTGCTTTTCCTGGTTGAAGTTTAGCAATACCGGATTCCAATTCCTCCATATTGAAGGGGCGAATGAAACAAGGGTCACCACTAAACCTCTTATGGTCTAGTTTGATCTTCTTGGGCTTCTTGCTACACTTGCCATTTAAAAGTAGTTGGTGGGCAACTTGGTTGGGTGTGACATTTGGCTGCTGTGGAGGTTCTGTTGGATCCCCTCGAAGCTTTCGGATGGTAGACCATGCTTTCTTGCTGTTATGGGTCATATCGGTGGATTCAATTAAAGTATGCCAGGTTTTGATCTTTTCCTGGGAGATCTTCTCCGAAACGTTCTCACCTTTAGCAGTTGTTTCAGCCAGTACCGCTGAGAGGGGGTCAAAGGGGGTAATTGACCCCGGGCCCGGGGTCCTAGGGGCCCGGGATCCTAGGAGCCCGTAAAAAAGTTCAGCCCTTGCGGTTATGACAAAAGCCAGAGAGGGATGAGAGAGAGGGATGTGAGAGAGAGAGAGAGAGAGAGAGAGGGATGTGTGAGAGCGCATTGGCGGATACAGGGGGCCCGTTTCCACCTCCTGCGACAATGATATCTACTTCCGTTGCGAAAATACTCTAACCCACGAAACTTCCCCCCATTAATAGTTATTGTCAGGGCCTCTCTTAGTTTAGAGAAATTACAACAAAACAATTAAACCACGGTTGGTCATAAGTTAATAAAGTGGGACTACAACATACCAATTTCAATTGTTTCTATCAAATGTATGAGAAAATTTGTGTTTTTGGAAAAGTGAACAATGCAAGGGTTCCGCACTTCGTGCCTGCACCCACCCCCCCGGGCCGCGCTTCATATATGACCTCTCCCTTAGGACTTTTTTATTATATTTGAAACAAAACTAAAACCATCAGCTGTATTTATTAACTTTTTAGAAACCGTTTTTCATACCTCTATCATTAAAAAGTGAAATATTACAAATAATTCTATTTGTTTCTATCAAATTTTCATGAGAAAATGTGTTTTTTTTTGGAAGTGAACATTGCAGAGCGTCCGCGCTTCGCGCGGGACCCGAATCCCCCCCCCCCCAGCCCGGGCCGTTCTTAATACACAACCATGAATCATTCAAACAAAAACACCCATTAGGTTGCATCGTTCAACTACTTATATATACAGCTCCCACGCGTGCACACCCCGCGCCGCGTCCATGTGGCCGCTTCGCAGCCACTGCACTTCAAATCCCCCTATGACTAGTATGAGGTTCTGGCACACAATTTGGAAAGGGCCCGTAACTCATATGTTACCCCCGGGCCCGCAATTTTCTCTTTCCTTCGGCGCCCTGTTTTCAGCCGAAAAGGATCAGCTTCAAAACATTGTGATATCTTTGATATCTCTAGCACATTTCTTGGTACAAGGCCTGGTATACAATTCCGCCGTCCACCGCCCTCTCAAGTAGGAATCTCCGGGCAGTCCTTGTTTCACTAGTTGGGGAAATTTGTCATGGTTATGTTGTTTTGGAGCAATCCTCCCCACGTTCCGATCAGGTCTCATGTGGAATCCCTATTTCCAGTCTTGCTTTCCTGTATTTAAAGCGACGCTTAAAAGGCCTTGTTTGGTCTTACTGCAGCCTTGACTAGCCGATTGGTCGCAGTTGAGTTATGGAACAGGATCCAGAACAATCTTTCTTCCACAAGTAGAGAATGTTTTTACGGAACAATAGCTTAGATCATGGGTTGGTAATACCTCTCTCAACGGCGCTATTACATGATGGCGCAGCTTAGAAGGTCTTGAAGGAGTTAAGATGTTGACTTCCTATCCATTCTTCGACAGCGCTTGCCGTCTTGTAGTTCATTGTAGCCCCATTGGGTACTATGTTGTTGAAATCGCAATGAGAAGTGAATGTTTGCTGGTAATTCCCAAGGCTGAGTTGAGGGTGCTTGAAGTCTACTGATGGAGGTTTTTTATACGGATGTGACTATTACCGAGCTAAGCTCAATGTTGAGACTCGATGTTGTTGTTCATCATACATTGAGTTGCTTCTCCTGCGTGCCTGTTCTCACATATTTAACACTTCCATATTGTCGATGTGGTCTCTCGATGGCAATTGACAGTCTGGTATGGTGGGTGGTGGTTATCGATTCCTTTGTGGGTTTCCTGCAGACATATGACATCGCATTGGAGATTGTTACACAAATCAGCAATGAGGTTACTTTTGCATTGGAAAAAACCCTCCACATTCAATGACGCTATAGTCAAGGCAGACCTTATAAAAGGCCTGCGCTGACCTAGTCATGATAGGGGTATACTTAAGAATTGATGTATAAAGGAAACAGGTTTTGGTGTTGTAAGGTTGGTTCGCTGCTGCTTGGCAGTTACTAACAGGTAGACACAAGACGGTTCTCTACTCTCCCCCAAAATGAAAATGCACTGAATAATATCCAACACCAACTTGAACAAAGCTGAAGCATTCAACATAAGAACAAAAAATGGTACGAAGAAGAAATTTTTCAGGCGTTGTCATTATTTCTAGAAGAGGATGATCTCCACTTATCATAATCCTCTATAATTTTTGTATAATATAATAAACCGGTGCTTATATTACGCAATTCCAACCAATATGATCATTGCGCATTGCATAAAACATCAGCAACGAACTGCAGAAGCAACTAAAACTATCTGGCGGCCAAAAAGTAACGAAAAATCATTATGATTTCTCAACAAAGAGTGGCTGATTTTGAAAAATCCTCCACCAAAGTATGCATCAAAATCCCTTTTCCAACCTATTTTGGACGCTAGCTATTCCACACAGTTATTAGTATAGTTGACAGTTATTAGTATTTGGAAGAAGCAATAATTGCAAAAAACACGATTTGTTATAAAACTGGGGGCGCCATCCTCGGTAAATCTCTGAATCAGCCTTCATTTAAATAGGGATGCTCCGATTTAATTATGTAAAGTTTTCATCTTGATTAAATGATTTTGACCCCAATATCCCATCTGAAAAATTTTGCGCACATTTTTCAAATGAGCGCTAAAACGTGATTTTGAAGCCCAGAACATTGCTTTATGTTGGTCTAGCAAAATAGGGCATTTTTCGCCAAAAACATCCAAACCAAACATCTTTTACCTCAGAGATTTCACAGGGTATCATGAGAAAATTCTTCAGACACCCATATTGTTATTACTTCCGGTAAAATCTGAGGGAGGTCCCGGGGATGGGGCTATTATAGTGTTTGTCAAAATCCCTTGGACATGACATACGCGCGCTTACATGCAATCCAACAGCGCGTCGTATTGGCGGGAAAGCGGGCGTACATAGTTACATGTCCAAGTGATTTTGACAAATACTTTAGCTTCTACTACTTCTTGCGTATGAGGCAGCAGCTAAATGTCAGGCGGTGGCGGCCAAGCCGCATTCATTATAGCAACTCACCAAAAATGTCAAAAGAAATTAGAGCAATACTGAGTGCAAACCACAAACCAATTTGGGTGCTATGATGTGGGTCGGTCATGGGTGTTCCCATGACCCACATATGACCTCGTCCTCGTTCGTTATTCATACAAAAAAATCAGAAATAACCCTTCCAGTGGAGTTGATTCTTCAACCCAACGGTTTTGGAATAAAAAAAAATATTCCTTGACAACATTTAAAAAATTCAGAATTTTTCGTCAAGATTTCGCTTTTACATGTTAAACCAATGGCGACGTCTGAAATTGGATTTCTTGGCCGCCCTCCCCTGCTAAATGGGTTGAAGTTGGTGGAGCCAGCTCACTGTTGATTGCTTGGGGTTTGGGAAGTCTATGTCCACAGGTGGACGAAAGGTAGGGCACTCATTGAGAATGTGATCCGCAGTCTGTGATGGAGGGTTTATTGTATTTTGCGAAACGAAACGAAACAGAACTCCCATTGGATTACACGCTTTATTCCGTCATGCATGCATAACGTGCATAACGGAATAAAAACGTGTAATCCAATGGGAGTTCTGTTTCGTTTCGTTTCGCAAAATACAGTAAGCCGTGATGGAGAGCCACATTGGCAGGTTGGAGATGGTCGCAGCCCCCATCGGTGCATATTGTTGTTGAAACGACCGACTCCTGTGCGATTCCTGTTCAAGGTGACCCATTCCTTATGTGGACGATTGCTACCATGTGGGATTTCTGTCATAGGTGTGATAGTGAATTGGTCTGGCCTTGGACTATCTAGCCAGGCAGTGATCCGATGTTGAATGGAGAGCTGGAGAGTTCAGCAGCGTGTCGACAGAAAGGTCGATGAGAGCGCAGTCTATGGGCCGTATGCATAAAAAAATAGTAAATACTTATAGTGAAAAGTAAAAGTAAAAGCATTTGCTTGTCAAGTAAAAGTAAAAGCATATGCTAGATTTGGTATGCATAATCTTTACCTTTTACTTCGTAGTAAATGCTAGTACTTGCCTAGTATTTACTTATGAATTCAGTAAATCCTTGTGGTCAGACTATAGAACCCTTGCACAAAAGGCCATTCAAATCATATAGATGTCCTTGAGATATGCTTCACCAGTTATCTAACAGACTTTTCATCTGCCACAGCTGTATTGACAATTATGTTTCTTTTTGGAACGTGTCGATGATACCATTCGTCTGGAGGTTGTATGCTTTACCCATTAATTCAATAAAAATTCAATGTGACGATATCAGATCAGATTAAGGCCATCATTACCATGAGCCCTTTTCTCACTAAGAAGGAATGCAGCAAATGCCACTGATAATGCCAACCCACCAAACTGGACAAACTCTGAAGCATTCAACATTAGAAAGAACGTGGTACGAATAATGAAATTTTCTCGTTGTCATTATTGCTGAAAGAGGAGATCTCCACTATCCAGAGGTCCTCTATCATTATTTTAACAACTACAACAGGAATTTCAATATCACATATCAAAAACTGCTTGCATAGCATTTTTCCTTCAGTATTTTTTACGTCACTAGGAATATTAGAAAACCTGATACGTTTACATATTTTTCGTCTTGTTCCAGAAATCATGTTTAGACGTTTGTGTCATCAGTACTACTATGTTTTGGTCACCTCATCAGACTACACTATTTAAGTGGCTACTCCTCCCAAATTAAGAGGTGTCCCGCGGCTCGATGTCATGACACTTATCCCCTATTCTTTGATTGACTCTAAAAAAAGAATCGGTAGCGTATCTCAGAGTACGACAATCTATTCAAATGTAAATTTTATATTTCCGATACAAACAGTCCATGTAAAGGTTAAGCATCTTTATTCCGTTGAATAAAGTTGAGCATTTTCATTCAGCTGTGATAGATTCCAATTGATGGTAGAGTTAAGAGCGGAGTTTGGACTTCGTCCATTACTCAATATGTACAGACATACCAGAAATCTTCGACTCTTCCTCGAATACAAAAGAGAGCGGATTGAAAGAAAACTGGCAACTATAAATAAATCTTACTGTCTGTTCTCCAGTCATACTTTGTATTTTAACTATGTGATGCCTAGTGTTCTCCGCCCAGAATTGGTTTAAACCTTGCCTATCTGGAGAGGAGCTAGGACCAGGTCAAACCTCATCTGTTTACCCCTCACTACGACAAACTTTTAGATGACAAACCTTGGTAGTTAGTTCTGGACCCCCCTCTCTATCAAACGGCCTAGGTAGGTAGTACTCTCAAATTGTGTTGTCACTTTTTGAATAGGGGCCACTTTAAGTACACACAGGCAAACTTTTAAATGCTACAATCATGTTAAATGTCTGCCTATTGTTCATCTCTAAAATCATTATGATTCCCAAATGGTTAGTTTTGTACCACCTAATACCATTGGTTTTGGAGTTCATATAGGTAAAAATGGCTAAAATGGTAAAACGGTCAATCTCAATTTGTTACAGGTGTCACATTAAAAGTGGGTAATCTTATTATATTTTGGATGTAGAGGTCTATACTAACTACAAGGTGTCAAACCTTTCTGTAGTGAGGTAAACGAATTCCTTAAATATGCCCCTATATATTCAGCTCCTGCGCTACTACTACCACCATATCATACTTTTAGAATGCTTTAGTCACCTGTGTGTGTAACTATGCAGAACTTTTATCTTCCCTATTCATAAGTTGCTTTCACTACCTGCTTTCACTGAAACTATTCCTGGATTTGGTTTGCACTTTCTTGAGTATTACTAGGTGTTATCTTTGACTTTGATTGGGACGGGGAAATGGCCCAACGCTCAGGGTTTGCTATCTGCTATAGCGCCATCATACCACATAACCGGACTAAAGTTGGTTACTACTATGTCCATAGTCAATTAGCTAGACCCTTGGTTTTTAATTAATATTAGATAAGTGTTGCGTCGGAAAAAGTGTGAAAGAAACATTTGGTAATTCATCTATTACCCACAAGATTTTTGAAGGTTTCATACTGAAAAGTATTTCTTTACACAACAACCAAATTCTATTCAATTTCTTTCTTCTGCGATCTTTGGCCAGCAATCGGCAAGGAATTCTTGAACAGCCGAATATTCGTATGAACATAAACTTTTTCAGGAATGTTCCATTTATAAGAT
Organism: Ophioderma brevispina; assembly: GCA_023653785.1. NCBI lineage: Eukaryota > Metazoa > Echinodermata > Ophiuroidea > Amphilepidida > Ophiodermatidae > Ophioderma > Ophioderma brevispina. The sequence goes on from JAMKCH010047166.1 coordinate 9,194, forward strand.
TGGTGTGTTAAACGTTTGTGGGTATCCTGGTTAAACTTGGATGAAGAAATCAATTAAGCCCATACGGAATAAATCTCATAACACACCATTCAACTCTATGAATGTCCTAGATTGATGATCATCTTTGACAGTAGAAGACCTTGATCGATATCATGAACAATGCTCTTAATGTATAATCCGCGTCTATTTTATTCCTGTGATTTTATTCCTGGCAAATATGTCGCTTCAACTTTCAAGGAAATAAAATAACAATACATTCTATTGTAATAATGTCCTTTTAAGGAAGAGACAACAACATGTGCAGTCACTGCCGATCCAGTCATTCTTGTCCGCCATATTGATCGCAGTGGTATCGCTACATGATCGTCGCTTCCTACCTCGTACAGGCCAGTCAAAAATGAATGCTGCCTTAACCCCACACTACTTGCAACAGACCAATTTCCACAGAATTGTATTGAGAATACCTTTTAAAAACACCATATCACAGTCTACTAAATCAAAGGAGTGGAACATATATTTTTTTAAGGGGTAAGGTTTCATACAGGGGGTCAAATATGAAAGTATCCAAAACGCGTCAAAAGTATGCCAACGTGTTCTTCCATTTCCAAGATTAAAAACAGGTATAGTGTTTATTTTGCCCTCTGCTGCAGGTTGCAGTTCAATAGTTATGGGTCAATAGGTCTTCAAGGTCACAATGGGGGGTAAATTTTCAGATTACCCGTTTCTTTATAAAAAATGGTGTCAACATTGTTTTCGTCTAATGGTATAGGAGCCCAAAATGTACTGGTGCACCATCTCTTTCTTGCATAAAATTTCTACATGTTCCACCAGGTTTTGATTTTTGGTAGACTTTTAATATACTATTATTTTTGGACTATTCCAGAATATATTAACACCAAAAATGTTTTCTGTTGCAATTTGTGGTTGGGTCCAAATCATAAAATTACTGGACTAGTGGCCCCCTATTATAAAACCAAACCACCTCGCACTCATTTGTTAATGGTACCAGGCGTTGGACAGATCATTTGCAACTCTGAGGTTGAAAGGGTCAAATTTCAATAGATTTGTAGGTAAAATTCCATTCATATGTTTTGAAATTTAAAAATCCTGTTGGGTAATTTCGTGAATACAAACTTTTCTTTCACGATTTTTCCCCGACACCTCTACCTTCTCTAATATTAATTTAAAACCGAGGGTCTAAGCTAATTGAATGGACAGTAATCCCCTCAATTCATACCTCCACCTACAAAAAAGTAGAGGCTATTCCTCTCTCAACTGGAATCTAATACGGCTTTTTAGTTTTGATATCAGCACACCCCCAAATGAATTCGTACCATCGACAATATGTCTTTACTGTCAGGAATAAAAAATCAGATTATAGTGATCGCTTTCTTTATCCTTATAGTGTGGTTTGGTGTGTATTTCCGTAGGATTTTCATGCTAAAATTGATTTTGTTGCTGTTTGGGTTTCAATAGGGCCTAAACTGTCAGAAAATGATGGGGTGAACATTTTCGGACTGATGCCCCCTTCTTCAAGGGGGGAAATTTAAAATCGAGTCAAATTGTGTTTTAATGTACACTAACGCGTTCGTCTCCTCATAAGGATTAGAAAAGTATATTATTTGCCAAGCGTTCCCAACCTTTCGGTTAAAGCGGTTTGCCCCAGAATGGGTCAAGGTATCACCCTGGGGTAAATGTCGGAGGTTGTTGAAAAGTGGTGTCAAGATTCCTTGTGTCATACTGAAACAGAAAATGCATTTGTAACAGTTTCGCAATGGTGATATCACCATTGCACCATCCAGGGAAAGTTTTGGTGCCCCCAAGACTATGTGAGACCCTTGCTACATTTTGTATGTAATTAGCCAACCAATGTCACACACTGTAAAATAATACATATTTGGATCTGTGAGACAATACCAAACAAATTATCACCAGTTTTTACCCCAGATGACCTTGAACATTTATGGGGCTATTATAGCCTTTAACTAAAGGTCGGAACTAGACAATCTTTATGACTGCACTTTCTAATCCTTAGGAGACGAACATGTAAATGTACATTAAAAACACAATTGACTCGATTTAAATTTTTCCCTGTAGTTTAATATTGTCCCACATTGAAGAAGGGGCAGCAGTCCCGAAAAATTTGCACCCATCATTTTATGAAAGAATGGTCCCTATTGAATGAAAATACAGCAAGAAAATCAATTTTAGCACACAAATCCTACGGGAATTGTTTCGTTGACATAACAACCCACACTATACAGCTTTTTTGGTTTATTAACTAAAATAAGAACCTTGTCAACTAAATATATTAAAGAAAACCTATCTTTGGACAAATAAGGAAAAGTTTCACTGTTCCCAATGACATCGCAATGCGTCAGATTTATTCATGATCACTAGGCCAACTTGTATGTCTCACACTTGGAAAAACGAAAATGCATTATTGTCGCTCATAGAATATATACTATTCTATGGTGTTAGTATGAACATAAAAAATGTTATATTAATGTGGTATATAATAATTCTACGGTGTTTTACCCCACGTTTTTCAACACTGTTCTTCAAACCTGGAAGTGGAGCTAGAGGGTAATCATCTCATCAATATTACATATATTCGATCGCGGACTTTCAGGCATCTTTTGAGGACGTTTCACGAACAGGTAATAAATATTCTTTATTCACTTTCGCTGACGTATTGTTGGACTTTTTGCATAAGTGATAGCTTTACGATCTCTTAACTCCTAAATACTAATTTAGATATTCATCGACGTCACGGCTGGAAACAAAACGTCATTCTGGAAAAAAAATTGAATATCATACTCGTGGGTAGATTATTGATGTGGATAATTAGGTTGATGACGTTTATGGTGTGTACTGTGTGAATAATACGTCGAATGCAAAGTGAACGTGAAAGGGCACAACGAGAATC
>JAMKCH010047167.1:0-11524 GCA_023653785.1 Ophioderma brevispina
GTAAGTACGTACTCCTGTTTCAAAATTGAAAAAAAAAAGTTGGGGTAAAATTGGAAACAGTGTGTAAGAGTTCGCAAGACTTAGAAAAATATCGAAGGGCATTGTGGGAAAAATAGGGATCGACCGTAGGCATGGGTTCACTTTCCGTGTCTGCGAGCACCGAAGACCCGACCAAAAACGTTTAATTTTCTCATAGGTTCTATAGGTTCAGACCCATGTCAAAGAACATAGTAAGGACTCTCTGATGCAAAAAACAGTAATAGTGGGGGACTGTAGTGAACAGGTCTTATGTGAGTGTGCAAAATCCGGATAAAAATGTGAATTTTGGTACACAAGTACTAGTTACATGATAATCAAAAAAATTGATGGAAGCATCGCCACACCCTTTTCAGGCCCCAGCTTGATTTCAAGGTTACAAGGGGTAAAATGGTTTAAAAGTTCCGATTGTGTGAAAAGCACCCATGATGTCTGTCTGGTTACAAGTATTCCAAAAAGTATAGTTTATACTACCTGTGACTTATAGTTTAGGATCTGGGGTAAAAACGTAAAATGGTAAAAAAGTCAATTTTGGCTTTGTACAGGGGTCAAAATTAAAAGTTGCTCCATTTTTGTCAAATGTGGTTCAAATGTTGGTTAAGCTTAATAGAATTGGAAATATAGGATTAGTTTTGACTATCTTACGTGTCTGGTTATTAACCAAAATGGCGAATACAGTCAACAGCTATTGGCAGATATTGGATTTTATTGACCCGTGACCTATTTTGTTGGATAACGTGAAAAACTAAGCATAGCCGATAAGGCAAACTATTCTTATTTCAAACCCTTAAGACTAGGGAAACCAATTTGCACCACATATTAACTGAATCAAAAGACAACTTTTAACTTTTGATCCTGTAACACACCAAAATTGACTTTCACCATTTTTACAGTTTTGCCCCATAATTCCGGAACTATAAGCCATAGATAGTGTAAAACTATACCTGTTGGGAATCCTTGTGATCAGACAAACACCATGGGGTGCTTTAACACATCAGAATTATTTTACTTTTGGACCCTGTATAAACTTGAAATCCAAGCCCTGGGGCAGTAGGGGGGTTGCACGTGCTTCCATCAATTTTATGGATATCAATGCCTAAAGTCTTGTGTGCAAAATGCACAATTTTATCCGGAAGCGCACACTCTTACACTTTTTTTTTTGTTAAAACAGCCCCTGCTATCATAGAATCCTCGTTTCCGGAGATATTTGAGATTTAGTTTCATTTACAACATTTCTCTACGACGGCTGATAACATTGGTTTCTCACGCAGTATCAGGTTAAATAATATCTTTAGCAGACTCGGCACCGCCTACACCGGGGACAATTATCTTTCATATAGCACTAATGGAGAACACACTGGCTAGATGGGTGGTAGGATATTCAGTCACATGCCGGATTCATGACAAGGTCGGTCAGATTACTTTGACAAAGTTACTTGCATAATCTGGGGTGACCATGAAAAGGTTCTGCTATACTGGTCTACTTTGCAAATAAAAAGCACAACAAAATAAAATAAAGGCAGTTCACACGTGCAGGTTGAATATAAAGAAAGACTTAAAACTTCAACCTGCACTCACCGAGAGATTTTTTGTTCCACGACCGAAAAGACCCAACGGGTCTCTTCATCAGGGGTGGATTGTGGACGTGCTGCGATCTGACGTTTCTAGCTTCAGAGGTAGTGTTTTCTGGTAATCTCAGCAATCATCTTTGGTTGGTATCCCTCGATATGTATTGCCTCCCGAAAAAAAAAACAAATAGCTGCTTCATTAAACTCATACAGGCAATGTGCGGCTCTTTAATTATTTAGATAAAAACGTCATTCAAATAACTAGCATTTTTATAGAGGTCGGTGAAATTGTTCATAGCAAAATGGCAATGTGGGAAAACACGCATTTGACAATGGCTTAACAAATAGCGGTCGTGTGTTGCCAGTTCAGGTTTTTGTGGTGTGTGTGGGTGTTTTTTTGTTTGCTTTAGATCAAAGGGGCGCCTCTCAAATGGATAAACAAAACAAAATGCCAATCCTCTTAATATTTTTGTAGAATCACACATAAAAGAAAATATTGTAAATCTTTCATAGAGATTTAAAAACGTTCTTAAAGGTGATGACCCGATCGTGGTCCGATTTTTCGTATGACTGTTTTCTCCTTCACCGAGAAACCTGTCAACAAAACGTCTGATTACGAATTATTAGTTAAATTTGCGGTTCTTTCGTCCAAAAGAGTTTGAAGTTCTTTCTTACGGCTCGCAATTGTTTTGCATAATTATGTTGTTTTCGACTCGCAATACGCGTGGCGTGCTACCACGTCCACAGACGTTACGATTCAATCGAATATGCAACGTTTTCGTGTGGTGACTACGCTAATTCGCATTACAAACTAAGGGTACAAGCATCTAGCTCTTTCCCGTGTTTTGTCGTTTGTTTTCTTAAGTTATGAAATCCAAGCTGTGTAGAAAAATTTGCAAGAATTCAAATCATGGTATTCAACTTTTAAAGTTAAGTGTCAAAAAACATCAACGTGTTATACTAATGTTATTAACCACCACTATAAAGCTGTCACGAAATGAAAAAACCTTAACAGAACTTGTTTTACTTCGTTGATTAACATTCGTAATAACGTTCCCCTCCACCAAAGCATAAAGGGGTGTTACCAGAACAGGGATTAACGAAAGCTAAATAAGAGGGGAGCAAAAATGTACAAAAAAGGTAACATTGGTCGTATCTGGTATTAAATAAACTACATTGATTCGTGCTCGTCCAATCGTTCATCTACAACCAATCATCACCGCATTAATGTTATATTAATGCTGCATACAAAGTACTTAAAAGCATTAAGTTAAACAGCGGCGGAGACGAGCGAAGTGGTTTGATTTAAAAATTGTTCAATTGTAAACCAAACGTATTTAACATTCCAAATTTTAAAGTTTTTTTTCTATATTCTTTTTTGACAGACTTTTAGGCAATATGAGACATATTCTTAAACAAAGTGGCTGCGTCTATTGACAAGAGCGAACTTGACGAATACTGGTCTTCTGTCAGCGTCATTCATTTTGTTTGTAAATATGGAAGACGCAGTGTTGAATTCGAGAGCTCAGGACGGCCCGGGGGAGGAGGAAGAAGGGAGGGAGCAAGGGGGGGGCGAGAACCAAACAGGGCAGTCAGGAGCCACCTGGAGTCACAAAGGCAGCTCTGGTAAAGGTTGTTATCCTTATGATCTTGGTCGTAATCTCCATATGGTAATGGAGCGGCAAGTCTTAGCTCCTCTTCATCTGAGAGTCGTCGAAAATCCACGGTGACAACGCTAGTGTTAAACTTATCTTTGCAGGGACTTAAGTGACGTACTGCCATATGTTGCCGCAAGCAATATGGTACTGTACCGTGCAGTGGTTGGCCGGAAACATCATGTGAACAATAATAAAGTTCTTCAAAGTTTGGCTCTTTTCGCATCTTCGTTCCTCACCGTAGATATCAGCCTGGATAGATGTCTTGCAGTCATCAACCCTCTCGGGAAAAGATAACCGGGAAGCACATGAGATTTTGATCGGCCTTTCGATGTTTTTGCCGCCATATTCAGCATCCCTCAGGTAAGATTATCAACTAAGTTCTAGCGGCAATTGCGTTCCCAATAGCTCTTCAACATTCGTCCTTCTCCATGTCACTGGTCATTGACAACAAAAAAAAACAAAAAAAAAAAAAAAAATGACTTTTCAACTTTACATTAATGCAACCTAGCAATTTCGGTAAATGAGAGAGATAAAAGCACGGCTTTTCAAGTCGTACAAAGTTGCGTTTCAACAATAATGGCCTGAAAAGGCGTTTCGTTTAGAGAATCCACCCAATTATCCGTAACCAAATTTGAGTGAAAGATTGGTGTATTTTTTTAAATATCAACATAATAGTGGTCCCAATGTCCTCGTCATTTAATTAAAAATTCGTTCAACAGTGGTTTTCGAGACATTAGCTGAACCTGGATCTTCAAAATAATTGTCCCAAATTTACAACAGTTGCCTTGAGAAATTGCGCAAAATAAAGTCATCTTCCTACTGTTAAAGACAAACAAAAGGTTACCAGCTCGAAATGGTGCAAATTAAAAGTCAAACCAAAAACTTAGATACCCACTAGCTCATAAATAAAATCAAGTAATTTACTGATCACATGGATGAGTACCACGTAACAAAAACATTAATTAGGATCATAGAATATTGCTGCAAAGCGTTGTGGCAATTTCACACGCGTTGCCGAAATTTCACAACGTGTTGTGGTTTTGGGCCCATCAGATGCCGAATTTTTTTTTTTTCTGTGAGGTGTTTCAAAAAATAGGTCAAACACGCGTTGCCTAGAATCTTATCCACCATTGATTGGCCTGCAAGCGTTGTGAATTTCACAGCGCGTGCGGAAATACGTTATGACCCTTTAGGCTTGCGATAGACGACAACTCCTATGACAGGCCCAATCTTAATGGGGGGGTTATACATTGGAGAGATTGTGGATATTGTAACCGCCATATGCGGTTTTTAAAAAAAAATCAACCAATTCAAAAAATCAGACATGTTTTTTTTTTTCGGGAATGTCACAAAAGACCCTTTTTTTTTTTTTTTTTTTTTTTTTTTTCCCAAACCCATATGTAAAGTTTTGTCAAGGGATATATGATGGTGTATGATATGTATACGTGATATTTTAGGAAATGTGTTGAAATATGTTCTCGAAATTTCCAGAAATAATAGGGATAACCGCCCCCTTAATATAAAAAACCATTGAAGTCTGGAGGTCGGATTTGCGAAAGTGTTTTCCAATTTATGGCTGGAGCTTGAGAGGTCAGAAGCTTTTCGACCTTAGCTGGAATATATCTTTATGGACTATCGAACGTCCCTCTCTTTTCCCTTGTTCAGCAGGGTCTCTCCTACAGTTAGTAATATTTCGATGGCATCTCGCGTTATGCGCTCGGGTCGACGTGTCCGCTCGTGCCGGTCTGCCACGCCTGACCCCCCACGTAGTACTGCAGATCCGGCAACGCAAGTACCAAACTATTGTACCTCGCGATACTGCAGCAACCCACAGTTATAATTATTTAACTGAATCTGCAGTGAGTTACGTTGCGTGCGACCCGAAAGTGGTTAATATGGCCGTCAACCGCAACGCAACTATTTTGCGCGAAGATTCAATAGACCTTATGATGTTGTTCTTAAGATTTTTTTTTTTTTTTAAGTGTTTTATTTTTTTAAAAGGACATAGTCCACCCTGCAACGCAGTATACGTCACATTTGCACATTTGCATAAATATAACCCTCCGTGGAATTCATCCAATGAAAGCCGCCGAAGACGCTGGTTTCTTAAAATGTATTATTGTAAACAAAATAGGCTGACCTCAAACAAAGCTCTCCATTGAGCCGGTCTAGAAGATTCAGTGGACAAGTCACCGACGCTGAATTCGCGCGTGTGTAGTACATTCGGGTGAGTGACCTAAATATACACACAGTCGAATGTGTGTAACTTGTATGTGTCATGCAAACCATGCTTAACCGCGCCCAAAAAACACGTTTCCGGAATATTCTATTATGACTTAGAATCAAACACTGCGGAAAATAGCCATGCATATTTCCATTGTCACCTTAGTTAAAGTGAATGTTCACCGTGCAATGATGACACTGTGGGATCAGGAATGATCTAAGTACTACCGGACACAGATATACATCTCACTCGTCACATGATATCGCGCCTAATCTACGATTATTTAGGAGTAGCTTTTTCAACCCTCAATTTCCGGGATTGACTATGGCCCGAGAATCCGTTACAAACATAAAAACAAACACAAACACTCAACAAAGAAAGTCTTATTTAAATGCTGTTTTAAGCTTCCGATTAGACGAGACCATACCGGATTTTTTCCCATTATCATGCGCATATAATTTGGGCACAAGCATGAGGTCAAAAGTCTCTCGAAGTCATGAACACATTGAGGAATATTTCCAAAATCTCACCAAGCTTGTATCAGAAATATGACGTCACCATTCGTAATGAGTTTAATGAGCGGCACTCTCATTGTAAAATTGTATGGAAAGAAAAGGGTGTACGTGCTGACACGTGCGACAGGAATCTCCGTTTCTGATATGTGAAAGGAAAATCCATACCAAAGACGTTGAGAGATAATTGATTGCTGTTTTAAGAAAACTGATATAAAACAGTTGTTAACAATACATGCTTTTTGTACACTCTGCCATAAAAAAGATCAGTGTGCTTAATCATTTGTACTCAATCTCATTATCTTAAACTTATCTCACATTTAAGAAATGTTAACAACATAAAACATTGTTATAAAAATGATTTTTAATTAGCCTGCAAATATTACCTGTAAGTAGCGATACTGTTGTTAAGTAGTTCGTTTCATAAGCAGGGGTCCCGGTGTTTCGATTAGCTGTCTTCATGTCGACGCTGGGGAGGAAACTGTGATATGTGCATTTAACTTCTTAAAATGAAAACACTTATGTAGCAAAAGCCAGTGACTATACCCTCAAAATTTACAGGAGACACCAAAAAAAGTAACGTGTGTTTGAAATAAGTCATTTTATTATGCACAAAGAGCAAAAGTCTCTTTGTAATTTTAATGATGACGAGGCGAAATCTTTAGATTGGATGACGCTCCAGAAAATTTACTTGTACTATTCCGATACAAAAAATATCTTGCAGAAAAAGCATGACTGCAGACAGAAAAGCAATTTTTCTATCCATGGAGATTTAAAACAGTAGGGATTTTACTGGGAGGCATAGACCAAAAAAGCCCGATATGTTGGTACTTTTTATGTGGTGGGGGTACAATCTAAAAATAGGAAAACCAAATGGGATTAACTCTTATATGTGAGTAATATCTAATCAAAATGGAGTAGACTGATGATTTGAAGGTTTAAGAGTTACTTTCTCTAAGGGGGGGGGGGGGATTTTTTTTTTTAAAAAAACTTTCAATCTATGAAGGTAACCCTTTAAACTCCTATTTTTACGGTGTAATGTAATTGTGGTTTTTTTTGTAAATTTGTAATAATGAAAAGTAAACCGTACTTGATCGGGAAGTAAAATTGCTATTCGTTTGGTATTTATTGCACGAAAAAGTAGTAAGGACTAGAGTAGTAGATTGCGTCCAATGCTACTACGGCTTCTGTTTAATACTGTGTCTGCCACTCTAGGGTCGCTAAGTGAAGGCGAAATTCTTCGCATATATAATAGCTCATAGAGGAAGAAAGAAGACGCATATAGAAAGAAAGGTAAGATTTTTGTCGCTCATTGAAGGGAGAAATGTACAGCCATGTCATTAGCACAGAAAAAATCCCTTCCAGGTTACGTCTTTGCGAAATTTCTTTACAGCCAGTTCGTGGTAGTAATTGATTTAATGGTCAAGACTGTCTGCCACGATAAAGATAAAGATGGTACAAACCACACGCAAATGCAGATCATTTAACGTCAGAAAGCATTTCAGAAACGAGAAAGAAAAAAAAAAATCCGAAGATATACACGCTTAAGGATCTTAAAAACAGGACCAATGTTCCCTACTTAGAAGCCGTGTCATGCATTTAAAAAAAAAGTGCACTAAGCTAGCAAAATAATGGCTTGTTGTAAGCTGTGTGATCTAACGTTGGGTTCAGTTGGCTACCTGTCAATCATCGATCGGATAAAGGGTAGCGTGGTGTCGCAACATTCCGAGTGTTGGGGGCGATTCGATTCAGGCTGCTTACAGGATTTGGTTGTTTCCTTTTAATGGCGATATAAAATATTTGGTCAACGAAAGCCATAATATATAGGTATCTATAAGGCAGACCTTATTTCGGGATGTATATTACATTAAAAATACTACTAAAATACAAGAAACACTTATTAATTACACGAAAAGGATTGCCATAAGCTTAATTTTACTAGGTGAAGATCAAGGGCATTGTAATTTCCCCAACTTTGCTCTTGCTTAGATAGTTTTTTTTTATATCACAAACGAGAAATGACAGCGAGTTTAACAAAGGTCATCTCTAAACTATTTAAAATAAGATTGGTGTTTGGAACAATTTGGGAAAGCAATTTCTTGAGTCTTTTGTCCTGTGGATGAAACCACGATGATCCCTATTTCGATGGTAAATTCACAACTCCAAATCTTATTCTGAAATTAGGAAGCATATATGTTTTTGAGTAAGTGTGGGCATTAACGTTATTCTGCTCGAATGTATAGAAATTTCTAAAAATAGCAAGCCCGTTTGCGTATCTCCTCTTAATAATGAATACGTCTGGAAGTGATGTTGTTTTTGGGAATATTAGGCTGGAATAATTGTTCCAGAAGCATATAGTGTAATCAACCGGAAAGATCATTTCTTATTTTTCAATGAGTTTTTCTCATATTTGGTAAGCCCCAGTCGGGCAATCTTGATGATAAAATTAAAAATGTTCTTATGGCGACAGGTAAAAGCAGCCTTGCTCTAGAAAATTTGCAAGCGTCCAAACCGGGATTAAAGAGGGGTTTTTTTCTTGCAATGGGCAATTATTTGTGTTGACTTACCCCACCTTATAAGATTCGTGTTGAAGGAGTCGGTAAGCGAATTAACAAGGAATTTGCAAAACCTAACCGGGATATCTGGTTGAAAATAATACTACGCCATTGAACGAAATTTGGATTAACAGAAAAAGTAACGCCTTGAACGCTATAGATTTGACCGTGATTCTTCAAAAAAAGGGCAGTCGATCCGAAATAGATTTTAGCCATTGATTTTAAAACTTTTGGCTTTGTTTGAATTTGAATTAGCTATACGTCATGGTAAGTGTTTTCACTATTACCTATAAGCAGATTTCCTTCTTGACCATTTTCTTCCCTAGCAATTTGCAGTCAAGTGCAGATTGATCCTAAAGGGTGACGTATTCTTTAGCCTAAACGGAAATATGAGACACTGTTGTATAATTCAGCATACAGTTTGGAATTGTACTTCTTTAGCCCATTAGGCATGTTAGGCATTGAAAATAGGCCCTTGGCATATTCCATTCGCAGAGACCCCAATTGGTTGCCGCAATACTGAAGTTTGGGACACAAGATGAAGTGTTACACGTGCTCAGCGCGCAGAAAAATCGCTCGCTGCGACTGGAAGTATGTCATGGGCCTAAGTGCAGGATAGCTGATTGAAAGGTAACTAAGGGTGGCTTCAGAAATCACCCTCCGGTTGCTGACAGTATACTCGGAATCGTTCCGGGTGTGTAACCGGTTACTATTGTCAATCCAATTAAAAAAATCTCTAAATTAAATGCGTATGGCTTGTGCAAAAGAGTCTCATATTTAAAATTTCTATAATAATAATTAATTTAAATAATAGGCCGAGAAAAGAATTGTTCGTCTCAAAAACCTTTTCATTAGTAAGTATTTTTTCACGTAAATGAACAAACTAACAACTATATGAACGCAATAGATGCATGATAGTAAATATGTATTAGGCCAATCTGGGAATATGCCAACGATACGATCTTATTACCCTTATTTAGCCTTTTTAGTTCCAATACAGTGTGTATGTATATTACTATATTTAACAATAAGTGCAAATCCCGAATAAATATATGAAAACATAAGGAACCATTTTGTAATATGATCAAATTGAACGTAACGTTTATCGCTTGACCACCCACTTCAGGATATCATTATTGAATAACTCAAGAATTGTCCTTATGAAGTGGAGTAATTAATTGACATATAGACTAAAAGCCCCCAATTGAGAACAAATGATATTCCACAACTCTATTAAGAATGTCAAAATTATTAAAACTTTTAGTATGACCCGAGTCCGAGGATTTCTGAAGAAGAATGAATACACGTTATTACGAAAACATTTAAAAGTCAAGGTCCATACAATTTTCGCTATTACATTATTGCAACTCATTTCCCCAACAAATCAGGTAATTAGTCGAAATAATTGATTAAATAGCCTTTTGGAGACAGGCATACTGTGCCGATTTAGACATAATACACTTATCTATTTGTCAGCAGATGTCATGGGACACAGCCACATGGTTGTGATTATTTTTTACTGCAAACATAAAATGAAAACTAATAATTTTTTTCTAAATCTATTTTAGAAAAATGTGTAAAAGGAGATAGTGGTGCCGCCGGAGCCCAAGGTCCTCCAGGCTCCATAGACGACACGGGAATAAAATAATTAAAGCGTGAAGTCTAATGTTGCGTGAAGAGTCAAAACTGAATCGAAGTGCCCTAGTCCTTCATGTATGGCGGACTGTGAGTCCGGAGCCCGGGGGGCCACTTGTATTTCAAGGGGATATCATGCTCGTGTATGGCCTCCCAAAACGTACCTAAGCGCGTATTCCACTGGCAAGAAACACACCTAAGCACGTAGTTGTTGATTTGGCTACCCTAATCGTACTTGGGTTCTGATTTTGCTACCCTTAAACAAGGTTTTGGTTTAAGTTACTATCCTAAACAAGTAATTGCATTGACAGTTTAAAAAAAACCCTAACAAATTATTTTGACAAATTTGCATACCCTAAACAAACGTACATTCATTAAAAAAAAATATAACCTTACCCTAGTCACTAAAACATGGCCATACACTAAAACCACTGGCCCTGATAAAGGAAAATATTTATCACATGATGTCATTGAAGTTTTCAGTTGATATTCAAATTGTGCATTATCTTGGTCCAAATAAGTTTACAATTTAAATCCATTACATTTAAAATTTCATTTCTTTTAAGTTGTCCTAATTTTCTTTGGAATTAAATATGAGTCTGTCGGATGTCGTAATTATTAACAGTTTTTTTTCTGACAAAATTTCAGGCAAACATTTCATTGAACTAAACCCGACACTAAAATTATATGAACTTGTGTGGATTGGACATAAATTAGAGACGACCCTAAATTCCATTTACTGCGCACAAAAACCTGTAACGATCAGTCACAAAAAAAAAGATGAAACCTCCTACATATAAAGGCTTATGTGTTGGAGGAGACGACGACGAACGCGAAATAACCGAATAGAGAAAACAAGCTAAAAAATAAAGGCCCGAAAATGGATTAAAAATCACTGGGGGGATTCTACCATTGTGAAATCCGGAGAAAAAATCGGGAACAAATACACTATTTTCCAGCTTTTTTAATGTGATTTTTTACAAGTATTCAAATATCACACCCTAAACACGTATTTTTGATCGTGGAAAAGCACACCCTAATTTTGAATTTTTGATGATTTTGATACCTAAACAATATGTACGCGAAAGAGGAGTACATGCCTGGTCTCAAAAAACGACCCTAATTGCGCGTTTTCACACACGAGGCTGAATCCACCTTGGAATACAAGTGCCCCCCCCCCCGGGGTCAGGGAGGATTATATCTCCTGCCACACATGTTGTATATTAACAGTGTCGTTATGGAATGAGTGTCCTACACCCAACTATCTATTGTGTTCTCCATTGGGTCCTGTACGCATTAGTGGGTCATCAGCATTGTACTAAATGGTTCTCGTGTA
>JAMKCH010047168.1:0-10972 GCA_023653785.1 Ophioderma brevispina
GACACAGTCATGCGTGACACGATCCCAGTCCACACTTCATGTACTACCGTGAGTGCAACAAGATGTCACATATCAGGTGTCCTAAAAAATCGAAAGTACTTGATTTTTTTGCCCTGATGTAACAGGATCTCAGAAGGGATTAAGCTGATAAAAGTTTCTTTGGTACAAAACTTGTGCAATTTCCTAATTTCGTATAGGAGCATTACGAAATTCAGCCTTGTTTTAAAATTGCACATATAATCAATTTAAGGAATTAGGAATCGCACGGCAGTTTTTGGACTTCCCTATTCTGTGCACTCAAAGATCTCCTGGAGCAAGTGCGAATCTAATTCTAGTCCATGCATATTCAATAAGTAGTTTTAAATTTTGCTTTTTATCAATCCATCTCTCCTTATTTACTTTTGAGATATAATTTTTTTTACGTGAACATTAAATATGATAAGAGTTTCATTTTGGAGAAGTTTTACATTTCGATCATAACTTTTGAACGGAACGCTTCGATTGTCGTCAAACAAAAGCAACAGAAAGGTACATTTCTCCTCAATTTTCCAAATGTGTAGTTTATATTTATGAGAGCCCTCCTGAAGGGGTAATTCCACCTTAATGTTAATCGTCAATAAGAGCAAACGACATTAATAAAACCCGAGACGAATATAACTACATATATATTTCGTCTCAAATCAGAAAAACAAATAAAGTAGATTAAGAATAAGAAGGAAACAAAATCTATACAATTAAAAAGTGACAATAAAAAATAATGAGTTACAAATATATAATGAATACAAAAAGAAGTATCAAATAAAAAAATGCGGTCTTCCGAACGAACCCTTAACCTTATTGTTCAAAGTCCAATTTAATTTTCTTCAGGAGTGTTCACAATGTAAATTACTCAAATAGCGTCTTCAAACAGTTTCATTTCACGTAATTTTGTTGAACACAAAAAATGAAGTTTTAAAAATTCCTTATAAAAATACAAACCTTTTTAATGGGTTCTTGCGACCACTTGCGACAGGACCCCGAGACAGATCGCCTATAAGCGAATGAGTACGGTACAAAAGTACATTTTGCCTATGTAAGGAATTCTTTAATGAAGGCCTAACTGTTTGTAAAACTTTTCATGCTATTTTTTAAAAAAAGTGTCTCAGAAGAAATATGGAATACTGTCACTCTTGACCTTCCCACAAAACGCCGAATCTCACAACCACTTACCACGAAGCAGCTGTGGTAAATAATTTTTGTCGACTCTACAAATTTGAAAAAGGGCACACCAATACAGAACGAAAAAAGGGATTTGTTTATTGGCTAAAATGGCTTTAAATAAAGGGACTGGATATACAGTTTTTTAACGTGACGAAAGACACCTACACATAGCTTGTGTTAAATCCACTCTAACTAGATTTCTGTAGTGTCCTTTTTTGTTCCGAGCTAAGACTATATTTCTTCTTTGAAATCTGCACAATTTACATTTTTACACCAATGAATACTCCGACATTTACCGAGATGGTTTCCCAATTCCCAACTGCTTCCAAAATAAGATGTAAGATTCATTAACAATATTTTCAGATAAAATAACTTCTGATGATCGCTAGGCATGCAAGTACAAGCTGCCCATTCGCTTCACTCTATTGCATATGATGATATGCAAATTAGACGGATATAGCAGTAACAACTCCGTACAGTCGTGGTTTGAGCGGATACCCGGGGGGCCACTTGTATTCCAAGGTGGATATCATGCCCGTGTTTGGCCTCCCAAAACGACCCTAAAGCACGTATTTCACTGGCAAGAAAAACAACCTAAGGCCAAAAAAAAACGTTTTCGGTTGATTTGGCTTACCCTAAACAAGTACTTGAGCTTGGTTTTGTCCCCTTAACAAGGGTTTTTGGTTTAATTTAAAACCTAAACACGTAATTTGCATGACAGTTTAAAAATACGCCCTAAACAAGTATCTGGAACTTAATGGTGCACCCTAACGAGCAAGTTTATAAAAAATGTACCTTTAACCAGTGTACAGGCTATAGGCTCTTATAAAGGAAATTTTTACAAAAAATAAGGAAATTTTTACACATGATTTCACTGAAGTTTTTTATTTCACTCTTTTGTGTTAAAAGCGTCAATTTGCGCATTATCCGCAGCCTAATATGTGTAAAATTTAAATCATTATATTTAAATTGTTGTCCCTATTTCTTTAATGGGTGCTATCGGGTGTCGTAATTGCTTTTTTTCCTGCATATTCAACCATTCATTTAACTAAGTAAAACCTGGACGAAAATATCCAGACCTTATTTTGATTGACTTAATTAGAGGACAGACCCTAATTCTGTTTCTACCGCAGTACCACATAGCCTACATCTAACGATTATTCTTAGTGTAGAATCAATACGCGAAAATGAAATGAAACTCCCAATTATAAAGGGCTAAGTGTAGGAGACGGCAACGAATAGAGAAAGTATTAAGACTGAAATAAGGCTGAAAACGGTAAAATCCACTCGAGGACTCTACCATGTGATCCGACGAAAAATCTGGAACAACAACCACTATTTTCCAGCATTTCACTGTAATTTTTTACAAGTACTCAAAAATATCACACCATAAACACGTATTTTTCGACGGAAAAGCATACCCTTATTTGGATTTTTGACGATTTTGATACCCTAAACAAATGTACGCGCGTACAATCGCTGAGTCTCAAAAAACGACCCTAATTAGGCGTTTTTGTACACGAGCAGAATAAATCACCTTGGAATACAAGTGGCCCCCCGGGAGCGATAACCATGTCTTCAAAGCAATACCTTGTTATTCTACAAATACAGTGCAAGTCAAATTCTTTTAAACGAAGAGTACGCAAAATTGTTTTCAAACAATTTCCATTGAATCCTGGTGTCGTTGTTTGTCTTAATCACAATGCACATTGTTTTTTCGTAAAGAGGAAAAACTTTGCATATTTTGATTTTGAAGTCGATTGCTCAAGACCAAAACAACCTCGGTCACCGGCTTGCGGCTTTGCGGCCTCTTGAATACAATGTTATATTAGTACGATGTCCTTTAGGATGGTGCGTACGGCTACGAAACCCGTCGAATAATAAATTTATTCACCAATCTCTTTTCAGTAGGTAGCATATGTGTCATTGTAATTTTGAGACCAATTTCACTACTATTACTTGATTTGCAAGAAAATCTCATTTGACATGGATAATTATGAGATTTGTAAACACATTGTTAATAACTATTGTACTGTTCAGTGAAGTATGATAAATTGACAGTATAATTAATTAGATGATAAATAAAGGCCACAATTACACTACACCCTCT
This sequence comes from Ophioderma brevispina, assembly GCA_023653785.1. NCBI lineage: Eukaryota > Metazoa > Echinodermata > Ophiuroidea > Amphilepidida > Ophiodermatidae > Ophioderma > Ophioderma brevispina. The sequence goes on from JAMKCH010047168.1 coordinate 3,311, forward strand.
GCACCTGTACTATTATGATGCGTCTCCTTCTGGCTAATATCACGATACAGAAGCAGTTTGCAAGGGTACAATATCGTTAGAATTTAGACTCAATAAATGGTAAATGCTGATTCAAGATCATAATGAAATTATTTGCTGTTGATTGCATCTGCATCTCCGACTCTCCGACTTAAAGCCACTTATAAGCATTTCTTTTCAAAATGTAAACAAATCGCGCCCAAAATTTTTATCAAAGCCATTTTTTGCACTGTTGAATTGGAAATGGTTGCAGTGAAAAACCCCTGCAATGGCCAAACTGTAACAACACGACGACCCTATCTGTCAATAATCATGATTTTTGGCATTGTTTACTAATAAAATCGGGATCCGACTTTCACTAGTCCAACAGAAACGTCGTAAATGGATTTTCAAACACTTTTAAAATACTTCACTGTTTTTCACAAAACAGTAATCAAAGGTGTTGATATGACCATCCACTAGTCAATTTAGGACAAATTAGGTATTGTAATTTGGAAAGTAATCACTGATTGGTGGCTGTAATAGAACAGAAGATTCACCATACCCCATTGTGTAGAAAATATATACAGTTACCGTTTAGACTATTCATATCACCACCCAATTAATTTACATAATGTTGGGCATTATTCATTAACACCGAGGGGTAATAATCACTATTTCAAAGGTACAATCGAAACATTCGGGGATTTTTTTCTCCTCAAAAATCAGTGCAACAAATATTTAAGATAAGTAACATCAAATGCTCAGTTCAAAGTTATAAAGAATCAGATTTATTTTTTTGTTTCTTTGATGTAGTAATTCATTAATTAGTATACATAACAGCACCAAACTCATTTGATGTAGTAAACCATTGTTTCGGTATAAACAATTTCCATAACATTAGATACTCCGACAAATAAATATGTCAGATAAGGAATTATGGATACCAAACTTGCGATTTTCATATTGAAAGACAATGCTTTATGTTACAAAATAATATGATTAGGGTAAACAAAAATCGAGGGGTCTTCATTCACAGAAAATCATCGTGGTGAGCTTATGGGATTAAACGTATGAAACCAGTCCACTGGCCCCAAGGTACAAACTGGCCCACGTACAAACTCGCCCAGTACAACTCGCCCCACGTTATACAACTGGCCCCAGGTAATACCACTCGTCCCACGTCTGCAAACTCGCCCCAGGGGTCATACCAACTCGCCCCATGTATACAACCTGGCACAAAGTTACAAACAACTTAACTCGTCTACTTGGTAAAAACCCTATATGCCTACACGGGAATTCTTTCGTAATCATTATTACTATTGATATGATGTGTTTGATATGTTTTTATAAATAGGCATATGTGTTTGTGCATATTGTATGTCCCCGTTAATGAGCAGGGAAAGACTTAAGATATGCGTGTCCGTAGTTTAAAAGTTAGCTCAGCGGGAACCATTGTGTATATTGGAAAATAACCCGGGAAGTTAATAGTAGAATACATAACAATGGAAGAAGGAGATGTTGGCTGCTAACTATTGCATATAATTGAAGTTGGTAACGATCGATTCAACACGGTCTAACTGATTACTCCCGGAAATTACTCTGGTCTGATGGTTCTGGACCATTCATGGGTCAACAAAAGAGGAACATGCTACGGCGATTGCCGGTGCTAATGATCAGACCCAGCACGACCTCTGCAATCATTTAAAAATTACAAGCTTTTTTTTTTATCCGACAGACTAACATTTCAATCACGAATCACGAGATTTTTTCTATAACGGTACAGGCGATTAATTTTTTTTACGATAATTTTTTTTTTTTTTGTATACAATTCTAAATGAAACATAATAATTTGGCAAATCGCCATGTAGTAAAGTTATGCAATTTTTTTTAAAAGAATCAGTCGAGTCATAATAAAGAGTCAATATTTGGCGTATAAAATATTTTAGACCCAATATTGACTCATATGTAAAAGATTCAATATATGCCTATAAATCTCACATTTTTAAAGGGACAATGATTTTTTTGGGGGTCTGATTCTCTAAAGTTTACTGATTGTTTAGACAATTCCATAACGTATAACGTTTCAAAGGTTTATTCTTTGTAAGACATGCATTATTTTTTATTGGACCAAACCGCATGTGAATGCACAAGTCGTAAATAAATACACTTTTGCGAAATTGATTTTTGTGTGTATTAGGAAAGGTATCGTAATTACGCATAATTTGGTATATTTTTCAACTGACAGTCTCAATTTGGGTAATAAAAAAAGTACCTAAAATATAACACTCTCTCGGTCAAACTGGTAAAACAGCATTTTGTAAACTAAACTCTCTTTGTTACTTTTTTTTTGTTCGTTAATCTCGAGCTATTGTAAAGAGATAAATTAAGAAACTTACCTTGAGGTTCCTGAAAATTATTAAACTGGAACGTCAAAAATCATTTAATTGTCGATTTTCACATGAAACGGTGCATTTTGAGGTAAGACTCACCCTAAAAATTGTCTCAAAATTGTAATGTTTTATGTTTATACACATTTAGTATGTCATACCTATTACACGGGAAAAAATAATATTGTCACAACATTTCAACGTTTCTGGTGGCACATAATGCACACAAAGATTTTGTACAGCAAAAAATAGGGGTTATTAGGTTATCAAAAATTTAAAGCACCAAAATCTGCCAACTGATTACATTATCATAGGGTTGCCTGTTCCAATTTTATTTGTACGAAAGTTAAAGTTTGAGTAGCATTGAACTCAAGAAATATGCTCCAATTTGGTTAGTTTATTACGTTATCGTCAGTGTGGATTCTGCCTGAAATTATACCTCAGAATAAACCCCTATTAGCATGTTAAGATAACCATTTTACTCAGTTATATTCTAAATAAATTTATTGAAAACCATATCATTTCATGGCTAAATTATAGTTGATGTAAACAAAAACGCACTCAACGTAATAAACGATGGACAATAACGTCGTAAACTTTTTTGAGAAACCAGTTTTCACATCTCCTCCTTGATCTAGAATTTTTGATATTGAAATTAATATAATGTTGTGTGGTCGAAAAATGAGTGTCTATGCCACTCTGATCACATATTTAATACTTGTTTTGTTGGCTGAGAAATGTGAATCCCGTATACACTTCCTTAACAAGGTCGCATTTTTTTAAAATGTTCAACATTTCGTAGACTTTTTAATAGTCATTGTTGAGCTGAAGAAAACACTATTTCCAACTGGCGCATTGTTTTTACCTTTAAAATAAGATGCACAATGAATATCTTAGAATTTTACCAAACTTAGCAACGCTTTATGAAAATAACGTAATAAACAAGGTTTCACGTACATTATGTGTGTATTTCGAAACATCAAAGTACATTGAGAAACCAGGAAACATCATACATATTCTGCACATGTGCAAAACGAAACATGGATAGTTCGGAAGAATTCAAGGTGCTAAGTATTTTTTTTCAATTTTGTTTTTATAAGTTTGTTGTTGTTTTGGGACTTCGAGTTTCTCCTATTTTTCGATGTTTGAAACAAATATCGATAGAAAAGATAACGGAAAGTATGGGCATAACTAAGCACAATGCAGCTCAACGTCTCCTATCAAATATTACCGTTTGTTCCAATAAAGCATTGTGTTAAAGTTTTATTCACCAAAACACAAAATAAGTCTGGATATGCACCGGTTTTCAAGAAATCGCCCGAAGTCAAAAATTGTTATAAAATAAAATAAGGCAAGGTCACTACACACAAAAATCCTTTATAACTTTATCTGAAAAGTTATACCAGTACACTCTTAGAAAAGTTCAAACATAGAACCCTTTTTGGTCCTGTATTTTTCAAGACCCTAAGCACTACTAAATGTTCTATAAAGAACCTAGAAAGTTCTCTGAAGAGTCTTCCAGAAATTTAATAGGCCTAGGAACGTTCTTTTTGTATGTTTTCACACATTTATTTTGAAAGGTTTAAGCAACATGAAGACGGTGATACAAGGGAAACGAGCGCTAAGTATTTCAGTCTTTATTTCAAGTTTCAAGCGGAAGCGGCCGTAATTAATTATAATTATAATATTTTTAAATTTCTAAACTTTTTCCCTACAAGACGTTCTTCCGATCTATATTTTTCATTTACTTTCCTCAGGGTTGTAAATCGTTTACTTGACCCTCCTCGCGTGCATTGAATAGATTTTCGCATCGGCGTCCAAGATTCTGCTAGAATCATGCATTTCACAGGCCTATACCCCTTCTCAATAAAGCTATTTAAATCAGTATTTCCTTCCCACATCTACACATTGGACAAACAATTTCTGCAGCTTGATAAGTTAGACAGAGGGTTTTCTGCCAAATAGCCTATTTAGGTGTAGATCCGACTTTGTTGGCAGGCCTCGCTTATTTCGAGTCTCCACGTAAGCCTTCGCTTATTGTCGTTTTCCTTCAGCAGAGGCTGGTGCGTGGATAACATGAAAATAAATACAAACGTTGCAATTCCGTGTGCTTACGGGACATTTATGTTTCTTTTAACTCGTTTGATTTGTGTTTATATTGTTATGACTTTGAATAAATATCTGTATCAATTTTTGTAATAGATTTTGTATTTATGAAAATAATAATGTATTGCAAAACGACTGGTATGAAGAAATACTCAAATCCTAAAAATTGCAATTTTCGGCCGTAAATGTGAACAACATCAACATTACTCATAAAATTTTTTTCAAATCTCAAATAGTTGTAACATTATAAAGACATGATACGTCAAGAGAGTCTATAAAATTAATTATAGCTCTCCTAATATCATCTCGGTTTTTTTTTAAACAGTTTAGTAGATTGACAAAGGATGTCATGTTTATAGATATTCACCCAACAAAATAGGTATAAAATCATACAAACCGCATACATAATCGGAACAGAAAAATATTATAAATGCCATTAATATGTACCAAAAATGTCTACATTAGTAATAAACTTCAACATCAATAAGTGACAGTAACAAACTGTACGTCAGTCGGCAGCTTTGACAATCTTGCCTAATACTACATACATCTCCGCGCGTCAAACGTGTTGGACACTTTTATTGGGCCTTACTTCTTATCAACCCCCCCCCCCCCCCCGACAATTTGAATCCTGAACTGTTGTTCTTGAACCCGGACCTCCCGAACAATAACCCAACATTGATTGGTGTGGACAGGGAGGGGTGCAAAATTTGCCTGAAATTTGTTTACATTCCATGAAAAAGAGGGATAAAAATGCCCATTTTGGCCCGTATCGTCCCGCTTTTTCGAGCCGAGGGGGCAACTTGCCCCCCCCCCCCGCCCCGGTAGTAACGCCACTGCAAGGGGTCATGATTTGGTGACACCCACATCATAATTATGTCCATGGGCCGCCTGTGCCTCTGGCGGCATTATAATAATTTAAAATTTCCAAAGTAGTTTTCAAGCATAGATATGCAATTGGTAACAGGTATCTTAATTGATGGTAGGCCCTATATACATTGTTTTGAAAAAAAAAGAGTAGAAGTGTCGCGGAAAATTATATCTCAAGTTGGTTAAAAGGGGTTCTCGCCCAAAATTATCTCTTTAAAAACACCTTTGATGGACAATGATGGAGAAAATACGATTAATCAGGTTGTAATACGATGTACGGATGGTCCCCCTCCTTTGTGGAGGCGCGGGACCCTCTACATTCTCCAAGATGCTTGCTCATGCAAAGTTGGTGGGAAAAATGAATTTTCAAAGGGATCACAACATATCGGGTTTATAAAGCCCGGTTAATAAGTTAAATCTTAAACCACCATCAGAATTTTTTCAGATGTCAATAAACATTAACAACGTGAACTGTCTTAAAAATTTCGTGGAAAGTCGGGATCGATTCGCGGACGAGTGAAAGACATCGCCGGATAAGGATAGAATGAGGCCCTCTATAATCATACTAGTTATATTTCACCATCACGTTTGAGTTGGTGTTTTAAACAACTACTTTAAACATGTCCCAATGTGTTTTTTATCCCCAAAAGACATTTGTATCAAGAAAAAACTGACAAAAAGTCTGATGAAGTTCAGGGGTCATGCTCTTCTGGAAAAAGCAAAGCTTAGAGTATTCTTCCATTCCAATGACCTTTATTACTTTAAACTAATAAACAGACAGATGTTGATAGCTGTCCTTTGTTGTGGAGCTTGTAATTGACGTATATACATGGCCTTTTTGTCCTTTATAAGCTACAAAGAGGCTACACCAGGCAGCCCTTAATAACAACACCCAAATACCATTGCTTATGCTACGGAGATTTGGATTATAATCACCTGTCTTCACACCAGACAGACTCTGGAATACAACACAATGGCCCATGACCCCCGCGCTATTTATCTATCCTAGAGCAAGCTAACTAGCGCTATGAGCTAATAAAATCCCAATTCCCATGGCACCGTTCAATAGCTTTCATTCACCATTGTATTAACAATACACACCGTTGTCTTTTCGATGATTTATGATACCCCAGGATATCCAAGGTCAGCGGTCGTTAACATGTGCCCATTAAAGGATTCTGAACTGAGCCCTTGTTAGATTACCATACCTTACCACTTTTATGTGGCATGGTATGTTGTAATATTTGTTGTTTGTTTATTGGCCATTCCCCCCCCATTTAGTGTTCAGGCCCCCGCAGAAAACAAAATTGCAAATGAGTCCTTTTTTTCCCCCCAAGAACCAGAATGCCACTCATATATATATTGCTTAATAATATAACGCACATCCTTTGCAAAGCGGTATCGTGGTTCTTGGGGGGGGTAAAGGTTCATATTTTGAAATTAGTTACCGCTTGAAATCTGTATTATAATTTTACATAAACCGTCTTTTAAAGGGAATTTATTAATGGGATTTTTGAAAACTGTAAATTACACTTGACATGTCCTTTTAAAATGGCGGAATGTTTCAAGTTCATCCTGCTGTCATGAAACCACAGAGGGCGTCCTCCATTCCTTATCCGCCGGCGTGTCCTTTCTGGTTTTCAAAGTCTCATATAGGGTTTTTAACCTGAAAAAACAAGAGAAGGGGGAATAGAACTGATAATCAAATGTATTTTTAATTGCCTTCGGTGCGTAATATTAATATCTAGAGTGTACTTTTCCATTTGTGCCATTTTGAAATTCCGCAAGTTTTAAAACATTTGAGTGAAGTCCGTCAGACGTTGTACCCATCTCTGGTATAACCACATTTGAGACCACGTTTGGACCGATCAGAAGAAACACGGTAGGACTATGTAATATTACTACAGTCGCCTTAATTGCAAAATCCCACTTGCAATTACGCGAACAATTAGGTCTATGCATGGGTTAAGTGTTGGATATTTATATCCTTGGTTTAAAAGTTCGATTTTCATAAGGCTCAAAATGTACGCGATTGAAAGTCACTCTAAAATAGCTGTCTGAGTCTGAATGTTTCACTCTAAATTAGGCATGGGGGGTCGCGTGACAGCTCTGACTTCCACTCTTAAACATATAGAGTGGCCTACTTGACCTGTTCATTTGCAATCGCTCGATATTAAGTGTAGTTTCCTCCTCCCCTCTTTATAATTTTTGATATAAAAAATCAAAAAATTAAAAAACTGAAAAAAATAACAAATTTTAACTTTGATTTTTATAAATTGAGCACCAAATATATTTATTA
>JAMKCH010047169.1:0-11263 GCA_023653785.1 Ophioderma brevispina
AAGTGGCATCTTCAAGACCACTTAAAAATGATTTAGTGTCTGTTTTCACCAAGAAGAGTAATAATATGTTTAATATGACCTACCACTATCGACCTACCACTATCAATCTAACACAAATGGGGCATTTTGAGTTTTGAAAAAAACTCTGATAGTGGCTGTAATATTCCATTTGCCCCTCCCCCCAAAAAGTCCACCTTTGGGGAAAAGGTCAACAACTTGCACCCCCCCCCCCCCCAAATAGTTATGGGCCTGATCTGATTGGTATGGTACTAACTTTTTGGGACAGTAAGGCCTATAGCTACAAATGTTCTTTCTTGTGGTCAAGTGACAAGTCGTAGCTTTTCCACATCATGTTTGTTCTTTTTTTCCTTGGTGTTATCAAGTTGTTTTAAGGTTAACCTTTGCATATTGTCACATGTTTGCTATCCCCGCCATCGCACCAGGCTACTTTTTCTTTGTCACTGAAACAGTTTTTTGGACTTCATGTGGAATGCTGCAGAATCTCTAAGCATTTTAATGGTTTTATCTTCCATTGTAGTTTAATGTTTTTATGCTGGGGGCAAATATGAATAATAAAATGATATACGCTGCAATATGAGATACCAGAGTGACGAGAGACAATGGCCTTTTTAATAGTAATTTGTTTTATTTATTGAACTACGCTTTTATAACAGCGGCGCGGCGCAACGTCTTGTGACGGTGCGTTCTACAAAATACAACATTATAACATAGATACAAACAGAAAAAAAAATTGATGAAGAGATAGGAGTGTAGGGGAAAAATACATCTCTCACGTGGTTTGACACTGGTAGTACAACACATAAGCTCACATGTTGATTAAATGTTGTGCACCGCACCCCTTGATGTGTGAAGGGTGCTGACCGGAAAACAGTGTGTACATACGTATGTCAATCCATTCGAAGTAGTGTTGTGCTTTCAATCTCTCTTACATGTTCCACACACCCACTGTATACCCACTATACCAAAGTATAACCATTACACTTTTCAGTCCACACATAAGACCCGACACACACATACCCCCCTCACACACACACTTTTTAGTAAAAAAAAATGCCTATTGTGGCTTTAATGGTAAATTCACTGTTTTGATAGGATAAGATGGCCTGTTACAATGTTTTAATTTCGTGTTGTCCTATCAGAGTGATTTTCTTCACAATAGGCAATTTTATTGACTATCCTTACCATAACTCCTGGTTGGCTGCAATTGGTGCTCATCAGGCAGACTGGGAAGCAATGCTGCCGATGAGTCAACGACCTGTCACTTTACAACCAACATAACAGCTACCTACTGTCCCCAAAAAGTTAGTAACTATATACCCATCAGAATCAGGCCAATAACCAATGGGGGGGGTATAGCAAATCACTGCTAGTGGCCTTTCACCCTCGTCTACTGTCGCACTTTGTGTACAAAACTCCCGATGGGGGGTGGTTACCACCCCCTGTGATTTTCGTTTACTGAACATCCGATTTCCTGTAAATTGGTACCAGAGGGTAGCTTAGAGTTTCTTTCTTTCCATTGGTAATCAAAATAAGTACCACATCCCCATTATTCATGACTCACTATGACGTCCATATGTTGAGGAAATTCATTAAAGACTGAATATACAGGGAAAATTGATATTTCGTAATTTTTAGCGCCTCAAAAAACATTATACTAAAATGCTCTCATTAATAAACTAGCCTTTTCATCAAAGTCGAGCCAAAAACCGCCGCAGAAAAATGGCTATTTCCTAACTTTGGGCGAAAATTGAATTTTCCCGGTACGTGTGGGGGGGTCAAATGGATTTACTATTTTGTGCTGACATCTGAACTTTATGACGTCATGTTACTTAATGCTAGGTATGTTGGTATCTCATTTTGGTATCAATGAAGAGACCATATCTAATCTATTGGTACCAAAATCAAGTGCCTGTATTTTCGTCTTTGTTTGTTAGTCATGTTGGTACTTCTCTTCCGAATGAGGGTGTTTTGCCACCCCCCCCCCCCCCCCATCATCCCTTGGATCCCCTGTATCTTACCCCATACCACCTGTGGATGTTTGGGGTTTTGGGTGAAAAGGAGGCGGAAAAATGTCAATTGCCATTACATTAAATAATTTGGCACCAAAAACAAGGTTTTTTAGCAAGCCGGGGAAAAAACCTGGAAGGGGGTGGTATACTAGAGTTAAATGTGCCCCACCCAATAGACGAGAGTTAAATTGCCCCCCCATTCATCAGTGTTTTTCGTAGGAAGGGCCATTGCTAATATACTTCAATTCCAAAGTTTTATTTGAACTGAATATACCATAACTAAGGATTCAAGTCTTAGATTATTATATTCACTAATATAACCCATATCATAGCACTAAGATTGAATTTTGTGGTAATATGGCCGTTAAATTTTTATCTTCATGTAGAAAATGCCCATCTTATTCATATAAAAAGCACAACTTTTGTTTACACACATCATATGGACTGTTATACTGGTGCAGAAATGTTACTGCATGAAACCGAAAATCCGATTCATCTCTACCTTTGGAATTAAGCATTTTAGGTAATGTTAGTTCTAGTCACCTATTTTTAATTACACACACCACTTATATTTCGAAATCTCTGAGTCAGCCTTTAAACTGCCATTTTCCATTTTAAAATAGCAAAATATTTCTTTTTCTCAATGCATAAATCCAATTGTGTGGTTAAAACTTTTAAGACTTTAAGCATTAATAATAATAATAGCAAGCTTTATATAGCGCCTTATCATTGCCTCTAAGCGCTTTCCACAAATGGTCCCGCTGATCACTGTGGCCCAACATACCAATAAACCACTTCGCATCATTTCAAGGGATGCAGCAAGATCGGGATCATCGCTTTCCCTTATCAGCAGACATACATTGAGATACCCATCGCAGCCGGGACCACTTGCCCAAATATCGCATGGGTAAATCGAGCAACCAAGCGGTTAGTTTCGTGTCCAAGGGAAATACAAGATAGCTGAATCTCTCATCCGGGCTCGAACGCAGGCCTATACGCATGGATGAACATCACCGGAATCGAGGCTTACTATTGAGCTATCTTGTCCGCTTAGATTCCCTTCTTTTATGTGAAAAATAGATTGATGGCTATACATTGATGTCAGTCCCCAGCACGCACGGCAGACCTGTTAAATTAGATCTTTGGTTTCCTATGGCTGGTAATTCACAAAGAATTAGTCCTGGCCTTAACTTTAGTCCGGACTAAGTCCTACTAGAAGGACTCTACCAAAGTTTTTCTTTCCTATAGTGCTTTTTCTGCTGAAATACAAAGAGAAGTACAGTAGCACTCAACGCTGAGAACATACCTAGTTCAAATTGTTTCTCTTTCATATTCTGCTTTAAAACAAAAATAAGGGTCCTTTTCTAGATATGACTTTAGTCCTGGACTAAGAGTTAAGCCAGGACTAAGTTATTTTTGTGAATACCGGCCTACGTAGGTCCTATAATAAGTAACCTGGTATATTTGGACCCAGGGGCGGCGCCAGGGGGGTGGCAGGGGGCGGGGCGGCGCCCGCTGAAGTTTTTCAAAATTTAGGAAAAACAACAAAGGGTAATTTTGCGCAAAAATTATCGGTTTTTAACCAAAATGAGTTTATTTTATACCTGTTTTGCCCCCCCCCCCCATCCCATATTAGGCCAAGGGAATTTGATCTAGTTTCCTGTTGGACGGCCCATCAGGTTGCCGCTGGACAAATATTTCCTTATTTGGTGAAAACCAATTATTTTTTCTTGAAAACTTGATAATAAAACAAATTTCAGTTGCTCAAAATACTCAAGCATTCATTCCTGTTCATATTTAAGCAGTTAAATTGGGAGGGGTGTCACATTATACCCTAAATAATGACTTTCCTCCAGATTTTTGTCCCGCTTGTCCTAATACTGGGTGCAAAAATGCTTGAACTGATTTTCAACTTTTTAAGAAATACACCTGCAAATATCCCTGTTTTATTAATTATAGGCACTTGGAAACTTTGTTTTATGTAATAAATATAAGGTTACAAGTGTATTCAAGATGCCTATATAGATGTAATAATGAAATGATAGTAAATAATGAAATTACAGTAAATAATGAATAATGAAATCGGACCTCGTCACCTTTTAAAAATCTCCAACAGGAAACTAAGAATCAAATTCCATTGGCCTTACATAGCTAATATACTCTCTATTTAACATGTTTGTCCATGTAGGCACTAGACAGTAAACTATGTCTATGATGTATATTGTCACTTTGTATGTCAAATTTGCCTCGGGCAGAGGGTGTTTTGAACCGAAAATGCAATGTAATGTGCATGTGCTACCCTACCAAACACATGTCAGTACTATAGGGATAAAAAGTGTTCAAGAAGATTAAGGACCACAAAACATTTCATGATCAAATTTTAAAACCTTTATAAAACATACACTTTAGTAAATTCTAGTAACAACATGTATAAAAATTTTAACAATTTTAAACATATCAGCTTCTTTCAAGAAATTTATCACCTATCTTGAAACAATGTTTTCAAATCTGGAACGCATATATAATATTTTCTACATATAAAATGAGTGTAAAAGTCAGGGTTTTATGTGTTAAGAATAGGATTTTTGCAGCCTCACATGACCCTATTGAGGTGAAATTTCCCCAAAATGGTGCATTGTGGGATGGACTCAATACCCCCTCTGGGGGGGGGGGGCAGGGGTACACAAATGACCATGCATACGGGGATGTACCGCAAGCACGGGTCGCATTTTCAGCCTTCTGGTATATGTCAACCCCTTTTTTTCATGCCAATTTTGGTATAGCAATGGGTCATGCTTTTTTTATTATCTAAAATATTATCTTGGAAAATTAGTTTCCTGAATATGAAGCCAAAATTTTTTAAATATTGTTGGTAAAAGTAGTCACACTTCCTCAATCGGAAGCTAAAGTTTTTTATATCAGTTTGCTATAAAACGGTCGAAATTTTGATGAAAAATGGCAAATGGCCCAAAACATGCATCTCTGCCATTTCTCTGGTATAGTAATGGTTCCTTTTGGGCAAAAATTGGTATAGATATGAGTCCTACTTCCAGACTCTTGGGGATACATTCCTACGCCCAAACCAAATTTGAGACCCCTATGGGGCATGTACAAAACCCGGGACAAAACCTGGCCCATGAAAACATGGCCTTTGGCCCACTTGGCCTGAAATCAAAACCTATATACTGCTTGTCATAAATTTGTCCTGCCATACTACTTTTTCTTCTGCCAGAAGATTAATCCTGAATTGACCAAACACTCATGCAGTGGTACACAGTTCTTATTGTGTGTATTCAGCTCATCCATTGTTTACACTTCTCAGCTGTTACTGATACTGGGCTGTTGAGTTCAAGAGTCTCATATCATAGTTCCATGCATGGCCATGGTCAGTGATATACATACCCTACTTGCACCACTAGTGATAGTGACATTCCCTGCTTGCACTAAATGAGACTAGTCCTAACCTAAAGGTAGCTATGTAACAGTTTTTCTGATTGGTTGGGTCAGATTGCAAAATGTTGCTTGACAAATTAAACTGTAGAATGACTTCTATAGCCAATTTATATCCAAAATAATACTTCCAATGTTATAATATACAATTGTGGTACAGAATTACATTGTTTGTATGTATATTTGGAACACTGATAGCATGGAACTATTACATTAAGCAGACTAATATTTCATGTGTGGTAAACAGGCACAACTTTTGTACAGCAATGTATGACAGATATAACTACACAATAGTGATTTGGCCTTTGCACTGTCCAGATAAGAAGTTCCCTTTAAAAGGGAAGTATGGTAACCTGAAGCTTGGTGTTCCATGCAATGCGATTTCTACTTCAAAATAATACCAGATGTATCAGAAAAAGTAACATGAAACTGAATGTCTTTTGTTTCACAATAAAGGTTGATCATTATGATTGAGGCCTTGCATAGTATTCATTACAATATAGTGTTACAAAACTCAATTTGTTGTTTCATTTCACAAATTGTGCACTAAAATGCAGAAGATTGTCCTTTTTAAGGACTCGTCTTGTTTGTTTTGGTGGTTTTTTCCCCAGTGTCTTTTATCTATATAATAATACCGGTAGTCTGTCCGTCCGTCTGTCTGTCTGACCGCGTCTATTTTCTCGGAGACCGAGGGTCGCGCGTTCCTGAAACTTGGTGGGTGGGTGCCCCTTGACCTTCCGAAGACCGAGTTTGTATTGGTTAGTGGATCAAAGGTCATCGGGGTCATTCAAGGAGGTCAAATGGGGGTAAAACGTTGGTGTATGGACATGAAACTTGGTGGAGTCGATTGTTGATGCCGGGTCATTCAAGCCAGGTGATCGCGAAACCCAGGTGATCGCGAAACCCGGGGACCACCTAGTATATTTTTATTCTCATTTGCCAAAAATTTAACAGCTCGCTTCTAAAAAAAAGGTTAGATGTCAAAACTAACTTAGGCCCCATTACTAGCTATTACTTGACAATTGATTGATGATATAAATTAAACCCTGAATTCAACTATGCTCTAGCAGACTGGATTTTTTGGGCTTGACAAATGGAAACTGCATGCATACTAGAGTGTAGGCCTCCTTGTGAGTTACCCACGTCAATTATGTCACAGCTACTTATAGCAAATCTTAGCTGTCAACACCATGCAGATTCATTCACAAGATTCCCTGGTAGAAGCTGCATATGCAGTGTTCACAGATTGGGTCCAAATCTCACAAATAGCCTAGGCCTACTGTTACTGTTAAAGGGGCATTCTCTGAAAAAGTATAAATTCCTTTTGGCCTTACTATAACTCAATACAAATCCTTAATGTAACTCGCCTGAAGTTATTGCCAGGAATTGTAAATACTCGCCTCCCAGCTCCATTCACAATTGTTAATAGTCTATGGCCTTTTGTAACCCTCTCAGTCTTAATTGGCATCTATTCATCTTCTGAAACCATGATGGCTTCTACCATACTACCACTAGTGTACCTTTAGGAATAGGGTACAGGTTTCCTTATGCTTAAGCTCAAGAATCCCACAGTGGGTGTATTGAGAAAAGATAGGGCATGTTTATAATAGGATTCTTGAGTTATCCTAGGAGTCCCCAGAGCAGATGTGCTGCACAAACAACATATCTTTTATTTCAGGCCAATAGACCAATGGGCCAGGCCATGTTTTGTACATACCAACCTATGAGCCTGAGCTGTTGTAATGAATTGAAGGTCCATGGATGGCACCATCGCTATCAGCCTCAGAACTCTGGATTTTTACCTAAAGTAGACCAATTTGGGCATGTACAAGACTTGGCCCATAAACCATGGCGCCCAATTTGGCCTGAAATCAAAACACACAGCTTCACATATATATTTGTCCCACCATATTTGTGTGCCCTTTTTCCAATGTCTTTTCTTTTTCTTCTATAGGCCTACAAAGTGACAACCGATTCTCAAAAGTGTTACATGTCAGCCCCGGGGGCCACTTGTATTCAAAGGTGGATAATTATGATGCGTGAACAAGAAAACGCGTAAAAAGGGTCTCTTTTTTCCAACAGGCGATGTACGCGCGTACATTGATTAGGGTGTCAAAAACAGCAAAACGTGGAAAAAGGGTATGTTTTTTCTTAACCCTAAAATTGTGATGTACGTGTTTAGGGTATGTAATACTCAAATTAAGCAGAGGTCAAAAAGATCAAAAATATTGTAAAGCAAAGCAAGATAATAAAGGGTATATTAACAACACAATGCAGTGCTTACTTGTTTAGGTAGCAAAAAACAATAAAAATACTTCTTTAGCAAAAAACAGACAAAAATACTTGCTTTGGGTATGTTTTTTAGTCGGTGGAAATACTTGTTTAGGGCGCATTTCGTAAGTCCATGTTCACGCATCATATCCACCTTTGAATACAAGTTGCCCCCCCCCGGATGCGGATGTCAGCAGCATTAAAGGTGCAACGAGACTCACGAGAGAATTTGAGGCATCCAAATAATGTGTCATAATAGTAATTTCATATAGATTAGACACTCAATAGATTTCTTACCTTGTATTTGTCTACAGAAATGTCTTAAAAGAGAGAAAAAAGTGATTTTGACTTGCTTATGTTTCAATATAAAACATAGGCTGAATTTTGTATTTGCTCCTATACGAAATTAGAAATTTCACAATTAAATTTTTGTACCCTCTGTATGTATACTAGATGAAGAAATGCGACTAATGTTAGTTACAGTATGTGTTCACTCTTCCGCACGAACAAACTTTACCGGACACGCAACAATCACATTGATTCAATTTCTAGACAAGTTTCGAAACTTTCTGGCTTCATCATCAGATGCACAAGAAACATGTCGTCTTATGCATTGCTTAACCTATATAAAGCTCTCATCTTGCCCCAAATTACCTATTGTGCTTGCGTTTGGTCTCCTCATCAAAGGAATCATTTGGATAGACTAAAAAAGTGCAGCGGAAAATCACACGCACCTCAGCAATTTCCAAATGCTGATGTTCGTCCACCTTATTCCAATAGACTTCTTGGCTTGAATTTAGTTCGACTTGAGGATACTTTCAAGACTCAAAGACTTGTCCTGGGTTTTAAAATTTTAAATTGTTCGACACCAGCTTCTTTTGAACCTTTGCTACAAAGAAGCAAATTGAATAGGCTCTTGCACCAATCAGCAAGGACTTCTTCTTTCTACAATTCTATGTCTGTTTCGCTGCCACGTCTTTGGGATGAAATACCATCTGATTTACAGAATGCTAACAATCTGTCTACTTTTTTAAAGCGGGTTGTAAAACTTACTTCTAATTTGGGCTTAATTGATGTGTTATGTTTGGTTTTGGTATTCCATCATGTCACTTTCTCTCGTGTCAGTTTTCGGGGGGGGGGGGGTGGGCTCATATTTTTGGTAACCTTTTTGAAAATGGCCTGGAGTGGCTTTCACTTTCGCGAGTGTTTTTATTTTTTTTAAATTTCTGCTGTTGTAAGCACTTGCTCATATCTATTTGTTAATTTAATCTTAATTTTATTTGCTTTTTGTTCTCATTTGTAATTGTGCATGTGCAATTTATGTATCCTTCGTTCGTTCGTTCGTGCAAGTCCAAAATCACAGTGGAAGATCCGTCTTTAGCCAGCTGATAGTTTCATCATCCAGGATGATCAGGCCTGGGATTCCTCTTGGGGACTTGTAGACCTCACAGTCATCTATGATGTGGCTAATGGTTTGTGGCTCTCCACAAACGCAGTTTGGAAGTTCTACTCCGATCTTGTGAGGACGTTTCTATTGTGGGACTCAGCGCCATTTCTGATTCGTGCGGTTGACCCATGGACCTTTCCTATCGAGGCCACAGCCTTTGGGCTTGCTAGATTGTGCTTCCAAAAACTGCTTTAGGTTCAAAGTCTAGAGGATGACCATTGCTAATACCATCTGTCATTGATCCAGGTTGATCGATTAGGGATACGGTGACTGCAGTGTCATGATTGGGTAGGCAAAGTGAATTTCGTTTAATTCTCTGATCCTCAAAGGGTGTTGGTGTGGGGATTAGGCGACCATGTTCCTCCACATTTTCTTGGCGAGCTTGATCGTCTTGAAGGTTCCCCTAAGGTTTGCAGGAGCTAATGCAGACAGAATTGGAAGATATTCCACAGGCGTCGCCAAAAGGCAACCACAACAAGTCTCATTGCATCACCCAGAACGACACCAATCTTGTGTGTTAATGTACACGTGGACTCCATACTGGTGCAGCGTATTCCGCATTAGAGTATCCAAGGCAACAGTTGAATGTTGTAAGGAGTCAAAAGATGCACCCCATCCAGTTCCGGCGAGCCTTCTGAGGAGGTTGACACGAGACTGGCTTGGCAGCCGACTGCCGTGGTGTGTTGGTTGAAATGTAGGCTGCGGTCCGTGTGACGCCAAGGTACTTTGGTGTTGTTCATTTGACGTTTTTTCTCCATCAGAGTGTGTTAAGTTCTCTTTTGCACATCGATTTGCAAGATCGGAAAACGGCTGACAGTCTTGGGTTGCTGAGGTTTGCAAGTTCCATCGTGGAAGATTGCTTACAGTGATAGGTCTTTCTGCAACACTGTTTCTTAATGACTCAAAAGAAGTCAGCACTATTCCAAGTGCCGTTCGTCTGGCGTAGGAGTACTGCGAACAATCTCCCTTGGCATATCTGATACGGAGATGTTTGAAGAGACTGGATGCCCGGACAGAACCTTGTGGGGGGGGGGGGGACACCATTCCGAAGTTTGGCGCTTCACGCGTTTGCCCATTTGATGTCTCCAGGCGAAAGATCTGTCTTGGATGAGGCGCATAATTAACTTGACAAGCTTGAACTCAGGGAAATTGTGGAGTAGCTTGAGGTAGAGACCCTCGATGCCCTACTGTATCGTTACGCATCCTCATTAGTCTATGAAGACTGCTTCCAACTCTGCTTCTTCTGAAGGCTGTCTCGATGTCATTAATCAGTCTTGCTATCTGATCAGTTTTGATTTACTCTCGAAATCCAGCTTGGGTGCGGGTTAGATTTGCCTTGACCGTATCATTGATCCTGCCGATTATCAGTCGCTCAAGCGCTTAATATATGTGAGATAGTACGAGATGGGTCTGTAACTCTTGGGGTCATTTGCTGGTTTCTTGGGCTTCAGGATTGCCATGACCTTTGAAGTCTTCCATCTGGAGGGTAGTTGACGTTCCCATGCAAGTAGAAAGGAAGAGTTGGAGCCATCGCACTGATTCGGGTGCATATGCTCAAGATTTGTATGGGTTTTGTTGCCAGGAGCTTTCCATTCTTGAGACTTTATTACTGCGGTGATCTCATCATAGGTGAATGGTTAATGGGACTCGACGGTGGAGAAGTTTGTAGGAGCTGTTTAATCTCTGCATTAACATCACGAGAGTGGGCTTTCGCCTGTGGAGTGTGGTCTTGCCACTTTCCATTGTTGACAAGTAACTGAAGCGATGGAGTTTGCAGAGACAGGCACACTGCTTAGCTGGACCGCTACGCCCGAAGCTTGTTGATGGTGTTCCGGCCTTGTTTTTGTTTGTTTTTTTTTTTTTTTTTTTTTTTTTTTTTTTTTTTTTTTTTTTTTTCAAGATTAATGAGAGCTTGTAGAGTAAACGCGGTTGCGGCTTGAGTGGGTTAAGTTGATTGGATATCTCCTCCTCCCTTCTGGTGCGGCTCTTTTGGCCAAGCAGATCCGTATCTGGTTGCCTTTGCTATTCTCTCAGTATCGCAGTTGGTATTACAATTACACTTTGT